>JANIJG010005649.1:49453-73755 GCA_024611175.1 Megaceryle torquata
TTCCTCCTCATGTTAAGGTGGAACCTCTTGTGCTCCAGCTTACATCCATTCCCCCTTGTCCTGTCACAGGGCATGAGCGAGAAGAGGCTGTCCTTTTCCTCCTGACACTCAGCCCTCATATATTTATAAACATTTATCAAATCCCCTCTCAGTCTTCTCTTCTCCAGACTCAAGAGACCCAGGTGTCTCAGCCTTTCCTCATAAGACATGTGTTCCAGTCCCTTAATCATCCTTGTAGCATCATTACTACATCCTTGTAGTAATTATCCAATAATTATATGTGAGAAGGGACAAAACAAACATTGGAGAAATATTGTGATAAACAGGATCACTGTAGAGGCAGAATTTCTCAAGAAAGAAGTCAAAGTACAGAGAAATCTGGTTTATTTGGATATTCCAATGAGAAAAACTCTTAAAGATAGTTATGTTCATAATGTCCTTCCACGAAAAACAGTGTTTAGCACAAAGAAGGTGGTAATTAAACTCTGAAGAACTATGAATCATTTCTTCCTTGACAAACTTTCCTTGTCTTTCAAACAGAAACCTGATCAAAAGAGATGTGAACAATAATCCACCTATCATACAAAACAAATTACATTTCACTTTATTTAACACAGCCCTAGATCAAAATATCACAGACAATTGGAATGGTCTGCGATCTAACTGTTAAATTAACTAGTTACACTAACATGTTACTGAGCTAGATGTACAAACAGAATAAAAAGGAAAATTCTTTCTTCAACAAATTTAAATCCATATTTTTAAAAAATAGAAAACAAGATGATGGAGCACAGAAGTACAGATTCAATGAGGCAACTGCTTAATGATTTAACATGTACAAAACAGACTCTACTCAATAGGAATGAGAAGTAACTTTCTGATACTAATCCATGAACCACATGTATGACTACTACCAAAAAATAAATGCACACAGAAGAGCACATAGCAAATTGTCAGCAGATCAGCAGTGATCAAGAGGAATAAGCAGACAGAAAAAATAGGTTACTAAGAACAGGTTACCACACCTGACAGATATCTGTGGTATGTGAGTATTTTACATAACTGGGCAATGTCTCTCTGTTGTCTTGCCAGAAAAGTATCTAGACAAAATTGACAAAGGTGAAGCAAAGAGAAAAATATTATGTGGGCTAGAGAAAAAGAATTAATATATCTAATAAGCACTCTTTTTTTACTAAGTACAGTAGTTGTAAATATTACCATCTTATCAGCATTTGAAGGTGCAAGCAGGAGGGCTAAGAGGAAGCACAATCAAGAGTACTGTAGTTTATATGGACTGCAGTACTAAGCCTGTAATTTTATGAGAGGTTTGCTGGAATCAGGAGAACCAAAGGCTTTGCAATTCACCTAATAGTACAGCTTGGTGAGTGTTACACTACCACTTCTTCCACGGAAGATGCTGCACTGCTGCACAAATATCTCTATCCTCATCCCACTTTCACCATAACTATATATCTGTGTGGCTTCCTAGTTTTCAAATGCTTTCCAGACAGGCTGATATACCTGGAAAAAATGGTAGGAACTGGTATTTTATGCTGCAGTGATTTTATAACTGGAGAATAGCCAAAAAAATACAAACAAAAGACATTAAACACATTTTGGGGGGGAAACTTAGACAAATAAAAGGTAAACATGAGTAAAAAGATAAAAAACAGCTGCTATGCATTGATTCTGTGACAAGAGATCCGTATACATTTATTCTATCTGCAGTTGCTGAGGCATTAAAAGATGCCTAGGTATAGTTTCTCATTTATTCCCTCTCCCCAGAACAGGGAGCAGAGATATGAAAATACACCTTGAAAGTATGAGTCAAGAAGCCATTTACAAATGGGATATGACCAAATTTTTATTCTGGTTTCCCTTAGAAAATAAAATAAAAAAACCTACCCAGGACCTTGAAGCAACTCTTCCTAAACCTCCAAGGCAGTTGATCAGTGAGAATACCCCAAGCAGGCCAGAGACACTGCTGAGAGTGCTTTGACAATGATGAAGGACAGCCACAATTTAGTAGGATGCCTCCCAACTTACCTGGAAATGCTCCAAGCCAAAGTAAGAATTGCTGCCATCTCTCATTCAGCTGGTCAAGTTATTTGCTGAATACAGTATTTAAGTTCAAATAATGAGCTGCTTCTTTTGCAAAGGAATTCTGGAAAAAATGGATTGCATAGACCAAAACATTACTGTGTTGAAGGTTTAAAAGAACTAGAGTATGGAGTAGGAAAAAGATCAGTGGAAATGGGTAAGTTAGCAGCTGGTCCAATCATTCTACATTAGTCTCAAAGGGAAAATATCCAAAGTCAGAAAGGTTCAAGCTGTACCACAGATGAGTTCTGGGCCAGGATAAGAAGGTGTTTATATCACAGAACTATGAATAATAAAGCAAAAATATTTTTTCTTGGGTACTGTCCCACCTTTTTTTTTTTTCAGTTTACAGTTAGATTAAATGCATATTTTTGTTTTGCTTTCCTTTATATGTAAGTATGATCATAACTACCAGTTCCAAACAACCCTCATTTTTTTTCATCATAACTTCATGTTTACAAGAGTTATATAGTGTGGCTTATTAAGTAGGTGCTTATTACATTTTCACAGGGATGAAGTAACCTATCTGAGCTATAGTAAAGCTATTTAGGAAGAGGTTTATGTGTGCTCATTCATCAAAGATGAACACTGTGCAGAACTATTTCAGCTTCTCCACCCTTCTGACAAATAGTTAAGGGTTCCCATCAGATACTGTCCTGTTTCCTATGGTTGCATGTGGTGAAATGATTAGAAACCTCAGTCTACAGAGTAAAAAGCTGTAAGACGACCTTGTGCGTGCACTGGCCCTAAATCTGGGACCCCAGATCTTCCTCTATATAGGATTTTAAAAATGGAACTTTTTCTACATTTTTCCTGAGTGTCTTGGGATTTTCTGCTGAGGAAATGTTCCTATGTTGAATGTAGAAAGTTGCATCTTAACGTGAGGAGGAACTTATTTACTTTGAGGGTGACAGAGCACTGGAACAGGCTGCCCAGAGAGGTGATGGAGTCTGTCTCTGGATGTATTCAAAACCCACCTGGACATGTGTCTGTGCGGACCTCTCTAGGTGAACCTGCCCTGGCCAAGGGGGTTGGACTAGATGATCTCCAGAGGTCATCATTCCCACTCCTATCATTCTCTGATTCTGTGAGTGAGCTTTGAAAACATGAAAGTCATGAGAATTCCAGTTTGATTCCAGGACAAACAGAATCCAGGCTTCTTACTGTGAATTCTTTTAAGAATGTTTTCTCTGGGGGAGTTGCCCTACACGTAGGGCTCCTCTTATGTCTGATCACATATGCACAGTGTTTGCTTCTATCATAAAATACATGAGATCTATCATTTCAGCTTCGATGCATGACTGTAAAAGTGCTAAAATTTAAAAGCCTTGAAGTGATGCTGAGTTCATTATAGGAATCTGGCAGCACTTCTTCCACCAGATAAAAGAAATTTAATTAGTGGCATTACAGGAAACAGCTGTGTCAACTTTGAATACTATGATTTATTTTTTTTTTATAACCTAGCTAGTTCTAATTTCTGTACTGTGCATTTTCTCTGAATGGATTTGTTATTTCAGTCAAGCTTTTTAGCAAGAAATCATAACAAGAATGTATTTCCCATTTTCTTATCACAAGAATAAACACTGATCCGATGCTTGAAAGGTTCCTGAAGCCTGAAGAATTCAAAATTTCAAAGGTCTTCTTATTTATTCAAGATCCCCTGGAAGTATTTAAGACCAGTCTAGATGAGACTCTGAGCAACCCATTCTAGCAAGATGAGAATTAGATGATCTTTAAGGTCCCTTCCAACCATTCTATGATGCTATGATTCTTTTCAGCCAAATTGCCATTTCTTTCTCTCTTTCCTGATGTAGAAGATGTATGTAGAAGTGAATCACCACCTATGTCAGATGTTGTTTATTCTCTTTATAAACCATATAGCATTTTTCATTGGAATGCAGTTACATTATAAATGTCTTGTAAGACTTTGGGGTGACAGCTGACTACTCCAAATGAAATAAGTTTTTCAGCAGACTTTTCTTGAGTATGTCTAAGATGAATATTGCAGCCTAGTCCACACTCTCAAGGAAGGAGAGAAGTATATATATACTTACATGTATAAGGTCAGGCTTACCTTGTCATATATACTTTTCACTACTGAGTACTCTCAGGAATAAACCCAACCATTGAAAGCCAAAAAAATCTCCAAGTGTTGGCATTGAGAGAAGAACTGTAAAATAATATTCCCTCGAGCCAGAGAGTAGGGAAAAAATAGAACTTAAGCACTCACTTGGGGATGGTGTGTATATGTTTGCTTTCTGTAGCATCTCTGGGAATCTCGAAGCATTCTTTGGCCTCAGTTCAGCACAAGCTGTACATGTTTTGAATAGAAATGGCTGTAAGTAGTTCCTTACTTTTAAATATGCTGCTTTTCTGAAATGGACCTTTCCGGAGCATAATGTGAATATTGATCAGACTGAAGTTTTCTCTAATTCCTAGATTAAATTCCTATCTTTATCTTTAACAATGTAAATGGAATTTAAACAAAATCAGTTGCTCTGTAGTCAAAATGGCATGCATACTGACTGTCTTTACAGTGTGTTAGCAGCTATATGTCTGCTCTGACAAGCCAATCCAGGCAAAATGTCGATTTTAATGGGAGTTTTACTTGTGTAAGAGTGCAAAATGAATATCTTTATGATTATGTGCCATTCTCTATATCCACTAGCTTAAAGCATTAAAAAAATATTTCAAAATACTTTTGCAGTAACAGCTAATGGAGGGTTAAAATAATCCTTGGTGTAACTTAACTGGATGATTGGAATTTTGCGCCATCTACATTTCAGAGAATACAAAAAGCAAGATGAAAGTAATTTATAAATTGTATTTTATCCTGCAAGAATCTAAGTCCTATTACAGGTCAACATATTTCAAGCCTGGTTGTTTGGTGGAGTAGGTATGAACCTCATGGTACCGTGACAAAACAGCACATACTTGAATATTGTGTGTATGCATCTAATATTTTGATAGAATTAGCGTCACCTTTTCTGAGCTGTTATTTACCCAGGCTGAACTGACCACTCATTCTGTGTGTTTGAATAACTGTTCTACTAAATCACATTCCAGGACAAATTATACAGCCTGACATGGTATTTTAAAGCCCAGAAAATATATCCAAGATTTCTAGAAAATCTGAAGAGTCACAAATCAAGAACAGCTTAAAAACCTGCATTCTTCAGTGTTTTCATACAGTTAACATGAAAAGTCCTGGACCAAGCTGCCACAGTCTCTCCCTCAGTTTACCAGATATGCCTACGTAGAGAGGCAGGATGGTTACTCATCCTAAAACTGTTCTCCACATAAAACAGCAGAAGACAAAAAATCTGTGCCCTGTCTTTTTATTTCTACTGATGGTAACAAATGGTTCACCTTGTTATTCTCTCTGGGCACCTGCCTTAATGAAATATTTTGACTAACCTTTGCACAGTGATGTTGTAGTTAATAAACCATGCTTCATATCCTAATGTTTGGTCTCCAAATACTTTCAAAAAAAGCCTTTGTACTTTCTAAGTTCTTTGGATCATTAGTAGACATCCAGTGTCTGGGAAAGAAACGAGGGGTAATGCTTTCAAACTAAAAGAGAGTAGATTTGGACTAGATATAAAGAAAAAAAATGTTTACAATAAGGGGACGGTGAATGGTGGTGAAACACTGGAACAGGCTGCCCAGAGAGGTGGTAGACACCCCTTCTCTGGAAGCCTTCAGGCTCAGGTTGGACAGGGCTCTGAGCAACCTGATCTAGCTTACTGCAGGGGTATTGAACTAGATGACCTTCAAATGTCCCTTCCAACCCAAAGGATTCTATGAATCTGTGATTAATAAATTCTAAGATAAGAGACTTGTGGCTCCATCCAGAGAGGGGAAATAGGTATGAATGTATAACAGCAAAAGCAGGAAAAGGAAATACCCACACTTATTCTTTCAGGAGAAATACAATAAACAGCCACTATCCTTCTTATGGAATCTTGGATACAAACATGCAGATCAATGTAAAACCTATGTAGGGATCTGAATTTTTAGGAGTTAAAGCAAAATCTTTCTTAGTGTTTCAAAATTATCACTAAACCAATGAAAGGTTTTGGGAGTAGTTTGGGACAAAGGCATTTTGGTTTTGTTTTTGCCAAAAACTAAGGTAAAATTTTCAAAAAGTTGTTAGAAATCCATCATCATGTTCATGGCTGATAAATTTCGGCTGAAGCCCATCATTGTTTATTCAAAGTTCAGCTTACTTTTCCCGTCTGCATTGTTGTTGCATTTTGTGTCTTACTGTCAGAGATCCCCTGCAACTTTTCTAGCTCAGTACTCATTTGTATCATTCTGGGTAATTTTGTATCATCATCAAAATTCTCCATCCCCTTTTCTAAGGATATTAAAGAACAGGCTGTTATACAGAACTCTGTGGGATTACATCAGTGTCCTTCCTTTACTGAACAAAGTGACTGTCCTTTCCATCTGTTTGCCAACACTGGGTTGTAAGTTTGAAGGAAGTGAGCTTGGATGGGGGTACACAGGGACTTCTGACAGAGAGCTGTTTTGAGCTACATATTGAACTTTGGGAATGGCTTTGATGAGATGTCACTGTCTGAAAGTTTTTAACATTTGATCCATGCCAGAATGTCTGGAGGTGGAATGAAACTAGATAGTAATAAGAAATGGAGAATTGGATGTTAGGTAGAAGAGTAAATCCCTATTTGTAACAACAGCAGATATCACAAAAGAGCCATTCAGCCTGGAGTTTAATGATGAAAGAAGTTCAAATAAAATATGAACCAAGTGGGTATATAATTAAATAATGGATGGAGAAGCAAATCCACTTTTACATGAAATCCAGTCAAAACAAGAGATGCTTAATAAAAGGCTTGGATAAGGATAGAATAGAATAGAATAATATTATTTCAGTTGGAAGTGACCTACAACGATCAGCTAATCTTACTTCCAGGACACTTCAGGGATGACTATATAGGCATTGTCCACTTGCCTCTTAAACACCGACAGGCTTGGGATATTGACCACCTTCCTAGGAAGGCTGTGCTAGTGTTTTACCACCTTTTTGGCAAATATTTTTTCCTAATATCTAGTCTAAACCTCCTCTGGGCAGCTTCGAACCATTTCTGTGTGCTCTGACACTGGATACCAGGGAGAAGAGCTCATCACCTGACCTCCCCACTTCCCCTCCTCAGGAAGCTGTAGACAGTAATGAGTCATCCCTCAGCCTTCTTTTCTCCAAACTAAACAAACTCCTAGGTAAAATGATCTAGGGCCTTTCAGCTTGGAAATGGACATATGAGGGGGAATATTATAAAGGTATAAAAAAAAATAATTAAGTTTGTGGATAAATTACTAGGGAGTGATTTTTCCTAATCATAACTCAAGATTTAAAGGGGAGACAGTAGCTTTACAATATATATATAACAAAGAAGTATTGTTTTTATACCTTATGCCTTTAAATTATGAAACTTAATGATACAAAATATTACTTGTGCCAACAGTCCAAGATGAATCTGTCAATTGTTATTAAAATAAAATGCATAGTTTCAATCTCTGACTCAGGAATCCCTAGGCTTGGAGAACAGAAGACAGCAAGTAGAGGCTGGTCCTGCACTTTCATTTCCCCCCCATTTCAATTTCCAGTGGCTGTTGTAGAAGATGGAATACTGGGATAACTGGAGTACAATCTGATGCAAATTTTCAAGACTCTGGAAAAAAAAAAAGTCTTATACATATTAAAAATAAGCCCCCCCCTCCCCCCAAAATGTTTGATGTTAGTGTGAATTGATTGAAAGAGTCTTAAAGTAAACTTACAGAAAACTATAACCATTATTAGGAAAAGTCAGAGAGGATATACAGGTAGAATATTCAAACTCTTACCTCAAAAAGGAAAAATTCATTACATTACATGCAGCATTAAAATGAAAGGAATTTAAAAAAATAGAGAGAGAGAAAAAAGACAAAATAATTTCTGTGATACTGTATGTCCCATCATCTTTATATTAAGTTCCAAGTACATTACACTCGTGTCCTTTCGTGTCCTGTTACATCTTTATCCATAATTGGTTTTCCATCTTTGGGGATTTGTTGTGGGTTTTTTTCTCTGCCTTTTATCTGTCAGTTCTTTTACTTCATACTCAGTTTCTTTCACTTTGTTTTATCCTTCTATCACACTGCTTCTTTTCTCTCCTCATTTAAATAATCCATCAAACAATGGTATTACATGTGACTTCACTTTTAAGTATGACCTCAAATCTTTTTATCTGATTTTAGCTGATGTAGATGCAGGCACCTTTACATTGTTATTTAACTTGCTTTCTGATAAATATTATAATAAAGAGATCTCTTTGTCTTCTCTTGCTATGTTTGGGGTTTTTTTTGATTGTTATGCACAAAACATCTTCATATCTAAACTTATAACTTTTTTGAAAAAAATATTTTGTACCCACAGAATCCTATTAAATTGGTTTAATTTTGTTGGTTTCATCTACTCTATCAGTATATTGAAGGGAAATAAAAGTAGACTGGTTTGGGTTTTTGTCCCTGAAAATGGCTTCTGACAGTCCCTTTCAGGGAAGAGTAGAAAAGAAAACAAAATGAAATAGTGCAGGGTGAAAACTGCTTTGCTCAAACTACTCCCCGAAATACAATAGAAACAAGTTAACTTTCATGACAAAGCTCAGAGTATTCCTCTGAAACTCAAAATTATTGATAAACTCATGCTGTATTTGTCTTAAGAAAGGAAGGAGACTACATTTGTGAATTACTGCAGTGAGGTTCATTTTATTGTTCTTTGTTCAAAAGGCTCTAGAATATGCATTGTGCATATTAACCATCTGCTGAAATCTCAATCTAGTTAAAGAGTAAGAATAGACCAATAAGTTGTTTTATGCCTCAATTATATGGAGACACAAGTTTCATCCATCAGTTTCATAATAGAAAGTAATAACAAAGAAAGCTCCTTGCCAGCCTGTGAGATATGTGGTAACCATCAAAGAGAACGTGAATGCACAAATCTGACAGAGTAGAATTTAGCACAAGGACCAGTCCCAAAATCAGTAAGGTGATTAACTTACAAACAAACTTACAAATTTTCCATGGCATAAACTTATATCTAGTCTAGTTATTACATAGTCCTTAACTGGGAGACAGAATGATAACTACTAGTGATTACAAATGTGATATCTCCATTGATTAAAAAAAAAAAATCCTTCCATTTTGTGCAATTCCATGCTTACATTTGCAGTACTGTAACAGCTGGAGGCCCTAAGTGGGTGATATTGTGCTTGATATTTTATGTTATTGATGTCTCAGAGAAATAGCAATTTATTTATTTTTCATGTGAAAGAAAAATAATGGTGCCGTAAAGTGATAAATTCTTACCAAGCAATATTGTTGTATGTGCTATCCCAACATTTAAGCAACAAAAGGCATAATCATCCACTCATAGAAAGTGAACCTGGATGTAAGTATCTCAGCTGAGAACAGAAGATTCAACAATAAAATGACAAATGCAAGCTTGGAGTAGTAGAAACTACTGTCAGGAAGAGACGACATTTGGAGTATTGTGTTCAGTTCTGGTCTCCCCAGTTCAAGAGGGACAGGGAAATACTAGAAAGACTCCAACAGAGAGCTACAAAGATGATGAAGGGACTGGAACATCTTTCTTATGAGGAAAGCCTGAGAGCCCTGGGACTGTTTAGCCTGGAGAAGAGACAACTGAGGGGGGATCTTATTAATGTTTACAAGTATCTGAAGGGTGGGTGTCAAGTAGAAGGGGCCAGTCTCTTTTCAGTGGTGCCCTGTGATAGAATGAGAAGTAATCGTAGCAAGGTGAAACACAAGAAGTTCCACCTCAACATGAGGAAAAACGTCTTCACTGTGAGAGTGACGGAGCACTGGCATAGGCTGCCCAGAGAGGTTGTGGAGTCTCTTTCTCTAGAGACTTTAAAGACCCATCTGGATCTGTTCCTGTGCAGCCTGCCCTAGTTGTTCCTGCACTGCCAGGGGGTTTGGACTCAATGATCTCCAGAGGTCCCTTCCAACCCTTACCATTCTATGATGCTATGATTCTATGATATGTAAAATCAGTTACCGTGCTCAGGATTGCTACAGAATTACAAATTCTACTAGACCTGAGAATTATAAGTGAATTATTCACATACTGCATTGCTGAGAAGCTTATGCAAAATCAGTGTGGCATGATTAAAAATATTTTCCATATGTTGATTTAACAAACAATATTATCTTACCCAGAGGCATAAGGCTAAGTAAAGATTACTAGTTAGCTCTAAATTGACCTACCTTCACTCTTGGTTTTATTCTTTGACCTGAATAAGCAAACTTCAATCCTTAACAGATGGTCTATTACAGCTGCTAATGAGGGAATACTCCAAGATATAGCTGAAGATTATTCTACCAAGGAGACTTGAGGGCTCAATAGTAAAGCTTACTAAGTGTAGAAAGGCTGAATGTTCATCGGGAATTAGTGGAAATCCGTGGAAGGAAGCAGAATGCTCCAAGCACTCTATTTTAGCCAGAGACAGAATTATCTGGTTTTAAATTAATTGTGGTTTGAGTGAGAACAGAGCTGGTTCTGTTCAGCTATTTTACTTTTCAGCTCAGTTCTTCTAACTAACTGCACTGTCTGAAGTTAGCAACCTGTTTTCCCAGACAGTGTCTGCTGCTGGCAGTGATAACACCCAATGGTTAGAGTTACTACCAAGGATTGCTGTGCAGATCAAGGCCACTGCTGGATCTTGTGTACCATATTGGGGTTGCAGGAAAGTGAAGGCCACACCTGCAGGGAGGATCAGGCAGGGCAGGTCACTCTAAACTTACCAACAAGGTATTCCATTCCATATATGTCATATTCGGTACAAAGCAGAGGGATCTGGAGGGTCTACAGCTCACTCACTCACTCGCTCTCTCTCTGGGGGCTTCCGAGCTCCTCTCCCCTCTTGGACCATTTTTCCAGCTTTGCTTGGCTTGGCTCAGGTCCTCTTTCGGTTCCTTCCTCAGAGCATCCAAGGAGGACTCTGTTCTGCCTTCATTCTCTATTGGTGTGTTCCTGAATCTGGTACCAAAATCCAGCTCCTGAACACAGCTCCCGTCTGTGGTGGGGCCCAGTCTGGGACTTCTCCAGTGCTTGCTCCACAGCCTCAGTGGTGATGGTGATGTAATTACCATCAGGGGCGTTGGGTTTGATACTGTATATATTTGTTTACATTCCATTTTTACTATTATTATTTTCATTTTCATTAAAGCTGTTCTAGTTTCCTTTTCTAATCGCTAAGTCTCTCTCCCTTATTCCCTTTCTCTTCCCCTTTGGGGATAGAGGGGGGTTAACAGAGAGTGTCTGTTATTGGTCTAAGGGGCTGCCCTGACCCTAAAGCATGACATCTGTCAAAATAGTTCAAGGGGAGATTAAGGTTAAATATGCATATATAGGAATATTTATATCCTGTGAACCTTCAGGTGAATAAAAATGTTTTCATCTGAAGATGACATTTTTTATCAGTGTAATCAGACACTGACAATACCCAGAAGGAAAGAGATGCAGCTGCCAAATTATGCATATCATGTTAACTTGTCTGAGAGTATCATTGCAGCTTTCAGGAGCTACTTGGCCTTGGGCTGTTGCATTTGAACTGAATCCAAGAGTGATGTAAAGAGGTCCCAAGATTTTTACATCTTGTGCTTACCCTATAACTATGGTATTGCTTCCCACTCCCTTCTAGTCCGGGACAGTCCTTTTGATTTTTTTTTATATGTAATCCTTATATTCATTTTGTGAGCCTTGAAATATTTGTCTTTGTTCTGCATAAGAGAAGAAGAGAGGGTCTACAGCTGTAGTTTGGGGTTTTTTTTGCACTATAAGCTTAGGAAATAAATGCAGCATGAAATAGAAATATTGGACAAAAATGTAGAATGTAAGAACAACATTCATCTGGAGATGGTCAGAAGAGATCAAGAAGTGATGTTTTAGACTAACAACTACCAAATCTTGTCTGTCATTTATAAAACTGGTCCAGATCTCTGAAAATCCCTTGAGTTTAGGGATATTTTTTTTTGTACTCAATCAGTTTGCATAGTGCTAGTTATAAAACTAGAAACCGTATTATCAACTGTGAAACTATATAATTAGTTTCTTTATGGACCTGCAGTTTCTAGATAAAATAAAAACTGTCACCAAATGCAGATGCCATTATGAATATGTCAGGTCATTTATGGAAAAAAAAGTTATGTAGAATAACATCTGATAATTTGTTGGAGACATTAGCATATAGATGGCTATGGAATGTGTGAAATATTATCAGAAGTATTCTAATCTAAATTGCTTCAATGTCCAAATAGGATTTAGTGTTTTGTTACTATAATGCTCATAGCAGTTCAGACTTAAACAATTTATAGACCTAGCATTCAGCTGTGAATAGAACCATGCATTCTTTCTCCCTGTTAAAATATTGAGAGCTGTTGAGCTGAGAGCATAGATTATTGTTATTATACAAACATACATGATCAAGTGTTCAAAAATGACTAATAATCCTGAGGAGGAATGATGATTTTTTGCTCCAAGACATTTGTATAGCAGAGGAAACTTTTTTTCCTAATCATACTGTTTGGCTAAAATTAGTAGAAGTGCTTTTACAGTCCCTGCATGCAGAAGATTACGTAAATATTTCCTGAAAAGGAAAACTTTTTCTCTAACTCTGCTTCATTAAAGATTATTTTAGAAAACAAAGTAAAAAAAGAAAAAGCCAACCTACCTATCTGCAGAGCTACTGTCTCTGGGGTGGACAAAACCCCAGCAAATTATACCATTTCTTGTGTAAATTGAGTGTTTTAAGGCAGGCTGCCCTGACATATGGACTAAGGCAATTCAGTGAAAGGAGGAACAAAAATTTCCTGAGCCTGAAATTCAAGATTAACCCCATGACAAGAAAGTAATGAGATAGTACCAAAGTTGGAATTCTCTTCATGTACAGTGTGAAGGCTATCGCATGTATTCAATCATCATTGTTGGTGTGCATAGTCAGTGAAGCTTCCTTTATATAACCAAGGCATATACTGATAACAAAGGTCTTCTCTTTATAACTCCTGTGGAGTTGCCAAAGTCCATCCTTCCCCTGCAGGTTAAATTTCAGATAGATGCCAGGTAATTCAACCATCAAGACCCAGGTGCTTTTGCATAGCTTAGTAAATAGGTGCCAGCATCTAATGAATTTCACTGATTTAAATTTCCCTATACAGAAAGTCTCTGTACTTTCTTGTAGGGGGTTTGTGACGTTTGTGTGGTACTGATCATCTGAATTGACAGGTAGCTGCCCATGTAGCCCAAGGGACAACTCTGTAGCACAGTGGACTGACACCAGCACTTTTCTGTGAGGCAGATACAACAGTAAAAAGATGCTGACTTCTTGTTTATATAGAGTCTTGACTAAGCTGGGAATTTTATCCTCTCCCTCTGCTGTCCCCACTGCAGTTGAGATGTGCAGGGACTAGGAACACACTGAGAAACACTGACATGTTACCAAGAAGGAGTTTGTGGTTTCCATCTTCCATTGCACTTCAAACCCTGAAAGGCGTTGTGAGGAAACATGTGAGGATGTGTTTCTTCCTGTTCACATCATTGAAATATTTGCCAGCTGAAAATGATGGGCGAGGGTCAGGTTATAACAGGCACCTCAGGATTTATCTGTTGTCAAAGTCCAACAGCATTGTTATTTATTTAAAGAACCCTGGTCTTTGTCTAGTTGTTAAATAAGAAACACTGAATCATTATAGCACCATTATGTTCAGAACTTTTGGCTGGATTTCAGGCTGAAGATGAAAGGAAAATGCTGTTTCTGAAGATGTTAGCAAGGCTATTGAGCTATTTCTCCTCTTTCCATTAATTTATATTATTGCATTATGCAGTGTTAAAGCACCAATTAGCTCACAAAAAACTTACAGGTTCTCATGTTTATTAATCTCTGCTTTTCAAAGTGCTAACTGAATTACTATTGTGTAAACCCAGGGCATTATTCATGAGGCTGTGGCTGAAATGGCATTTCTTTCAGTCTTCAGTAAGACAAACCATATCTTTAATGAAAAAGAGTAAATGGGAAATAAATCCAACAGAGGATTTTGATCTTGAATTTTGTCTATCAGTCTTGGCAAGAGAACTGCATTAAAAAAGAGAAAAAAATATTTATATTAGGCATACTGAAAAGCAATAAGGAAATGTATCCTTGCTGCATGAAAACATTAGGAATATTGTGATGATCAACTTTACTGTATAAACCTCACAAATATTATTAGGTACACCATACCTATTTCACAGCATATAACCTCAGATAAGTATGACATTACTATGACCACGTGTTTTTTTAAAAAACAAAACAAAACCCAAAACAAAACAAAACAAACAAACAAAAAAAAAAACCCCACAAAAAACCCAACAACAACAACAAAAAAACCACACACACACACACACACAAAAACAAACAACAAAAAAACAAAAAAACCCCACCCCCAAACAAACAGCTTTAACTTTCCAGGAACCCTTGTTTTGTATCCTTGTATAAAAGCTCAGTGATTTTATTATTTTCTATTAAGCCAGTCTCTGTTGGGACATGGTTCAGTTCATGATTTAATCCGAAAATCTGCTTCTTGATCAAATTCCTTTCCATAGTAAAAGGAATTTGCTTCCATGATGACCATTTCTGCAGCATATGCACCATACAGTAACACTAGACTAAAAATGCCATTAAGCACCCACCAGTACACAGCACATTTTTGCATCAGGTAAGAGACAGGCTGTGAAAGTCAGTGGTATTCAGTGTTACTTTTGCACCTGATACACACATGGAGGTAAATCCTTGCCCCCCTGTAAGACTTCTGTATGAAACTCGGGGAGGGGACAGGCTCCCCTCACTCAGGCAGACAGGTTCTCCTTCTGGAAACCTCCAACTGCACATAGTCTCTGCACTGTCTACATGGGATCATTCTGTACTTCTGTGAGGACTTCACCACTAAGCACCTGAACTTTTGGCAGAAATCAGCACACATGTAAAGAAAACTTGATCATAGTCTTCAGCTAGTTAAGTGACTTTAACTACCACACTTATATTAATCAACAGTAGCTGTCTATTGTATGCTCCACTCAAAAGCTATTTTTATTCAACTGCATTAACACCCCAATCACTTCTTTCCATTAATCCTGTTTTATCTGTACTGCAGCAATTGAGGTCCATTTCTGTTAAGCACTGTGGTTTTTTTTCAATGTCTATTCATTTGAAAGAGCTTGCCACCCAAGTATAAAATCGGAAATGAATACCAAGTTGGTAGAATCCTGAAGTAACAATGAAATTATGATAATAGAAGGAAGGAAAAACAATTGTTGATGAATCTGCACCTTCCATAAGAAAATATTTTTTTTCTAAAATAACTTAGTTCTATTGATGAAGACTTACTCTGACTATGGACATGAAGACACAAGACATGCTTGTATATCAATCAATTTTGTAAGCTAGGGCACATCAATCGTTCATAGCTGCTTTGGCAAGCCAACAAGAAAGGCTTGTTCTCAGACATGTGCAATGCTAATATCACCAGAGATTTTCTATAAAGCTAATAATTAAACAGATGTGAAGTAAAACCAGGAGACAACAGAGGTGTGGAGCTGTCACCTACAAGATTCACTATGAGGTGTGCCCAGCTTCCTAAGCAATGTTTGTTTTAAAATGGCCTTAGCTTCTATGCTTAGGTAGAGCATGTTACTAAGGCACTCTATTAAGAAGAAAAAAATAAAATAACAAGATTATTTGGGGGCTTTTTCCAGATAATTTGTGTAACAAATCATCATTTGTACCCAATGCAGTGACAAGCTTGTAAAGAGACTTTATCACACTCTGTGCTCGCAACCAATTGAAAAAAAAAAGGGCCTTTGTTCAGCTAATCATCTGAGTGTTATCAAAATGACCCTTCTGGGCCCCATTCTGCAGTCTAAATACCACCAGCAGTCGAAGTGTAGTGCATGTAAATAATTAAAATTATAAATATTTCTAAACAAATGAAATTGCTAGTGATCTGGTAGCTTGCCAATAAACTCTTGCTCAGTGAATTCACTCAGCTGAGAACAACAAGGAAGATGCTGTAGTCGGACAGCATACAGCAAAGTTGTTTAAAGTTTCCAAGTAGTGTTCTTTTTCTGACTCACAGTAATTTATGTGCTATGGGAACAGGGGCTATATAACTCAGCTTGTGGTAGAAAACAGATGTTCCAGGCAACAAGAAATTAAAGAAGGATACTTCCAGTATCTGACTTTATGGTTTTTTGTTGTATTTTGATGCCTCAAATGTAATACCACAGATGTTGAGTGTAAGATTTCAAGTAGTTTACGGATAGGAGTAACTTTACATTCTTTAGTAGAACACACCTGTTGTTTAAAATACTTCAATGAGTTTAATGAATTAATCATTTTGTAACTGCAGGGTCTCACTTCATTTTTGTTTACTTGTCCTATAAGTAGTAATAATATCTTTATATGCAGTAATGTATGATGTACAAAAAACATCCATTTATTTATGCACTAGAAATAGCCTACAGCTGAGTTAAAATCAGACAGGAAAGGAAATGAAAGCACTTTGCACAAATATTTATGAGACTGTCATTTGGTCTGGAGTGATGATTTACAAGTCCAACATTTTTTTCAGCGGACATTTTTGGAAACATCTGCAGATTTTGGTATTCAAAGATGTGAAAATTCACTTCCACTTAAAACGCTTTACTTTTCAGGTGGTTGAGCAGCACTGGAAATAATTAATTACTCTTTCTATTTGAATGGAATTTCTTCAAAAAAGTCATTTACCTGTGAAATGTAAATAAACACACTAATAGTCTCAGAGAATAAAGAAAATCTGGCCACATTCACAAATCACTTCCATTTTGTGCAACCATGATTAGAAATAGTGCTTGCAGAAATAAGATTTACAGCATGACATCAAATTCTGGTCACCTACAAATGGCTATACTGGATGGTCCATCATTATCTACCTCCCAGCAGTGACCATGAAGACAAGTTTATGGAAAAGCAAAAACACAGCAACCATTTATGATATCTCCCATGAGTACACTCAGCCTTTTCCTGTTTTATGCTCAGTGGGGTTCCTGATAGTGATGTGAATTCTTATGCAGTTTTTCTCATCTCATCTCATCTCATCTCATCTCATCTCATCTCATCTCATCTCATCTCATCTCATCTCTTTTCTGAGAACTTGTTCAGTAACATATGAATCCATGTAAAATTCTTACTTCCACTGGAAATCTGACTGGCAGAAAAGGACCTGTGGGTGTTGGTTGACAGCTGGCTGAACATGAGCCAGCAGTATGCCCAGGTGGTCAAGAAGGCCAGCTGTATCCTGGCCTGTATCAGAAATCGTGTGGAGAGAAAGAGGAAGGAAGTGATTGTGCCGCTGTACTCATCACTGGTGAGACCACACCTCAAGTACTGTGTCCAGTTTGGGGCACTACAGTACAAAAAAAGACATTAAGGCACTGGAGTGGGTACAGAAGAGAACAACAAAGCTGGTGAGGGGATTGGAGAACATGTCTTATGAGGAGAAGCTAAGGGAGCTGGGATTGTTTAGCTTGAGGAAGAGAAGGCTAAGAGAAGACCTTATTGCCCTCTACAGCTACCTGAAAGGAGGTTTTACTGAGGTGGGTGTTGGCCTCTTCTCCCTAGTAACTAATGACAGAAATGGCCTCAAGTTGTGCCAGGGGAAGTTCAGACTAGATATTAGAAAGAATTTCTTCACTGAAAGAGTAGTTAAGCATTGGAACAGGCTACCCAGGGAGGTGGTGGAGTTACCAAAATAATTTTTAATTTTTTTATTTTTTAATAGAGGCTACCATAGCTATTTACATCTCTGTGTATTATAGAAATAAGTAAAAAAGTTTCATCAGGCTGCATTTAAAATACAAAGACTGCAAAAAAAATATGAGGTAAAGAGGTATACACATGTACAGCTTCAAAAGAACTTTTCAGGGTTTTGGACTTTGGTTCTGCCACAATGATTACTGCTGGTTTTGTAATGTTATGATACATTTTTAGCTATTGTTTTTCTTTTCTCCATGCAAAGGTACAATACACAAATTGTTAGGAATATGATGAGGAAAGAGCCCACTTCTTTTGATGTCTGATTGATGATTCAGTAGTTCCCACTGAAACCAACAGAGCCTGCTGAAGACTTGGAACTTCAGTCTACCACTTCCTATGAGTCCACCTACAAGTCAGAAGTTCACCTAAAGATCTGATAATATGTTCCCAGTATACAAACAGAGGATATGGGAATTGGTGATTGCATTTAAAACATCTTTACAGATGTTTCAGAATTGTTCATCATGCTGCATACAGTTTTCATTTAGTGTGTTAACTCTTAAAACTAGATTCCTCTCTCTTCATTTCTGCCAAACACTATTTCATTTTCCTAATCTAAATTGAACTGTATGATGTAGCAAAGTACATTTCCTCGATAATTCTAGACTTACATAATTTTCTCACATCCTAAAGTCTAATGTGAGGGATACAGCATGAAGTAATGCCACTTTTATGGATGGGAAACTAAAATTAAGATAAAAATGCCATTACTTTACTTCAGGCGAAAATGTAATTGCAAGGTCTGAAACTAATTTGAATATTATTTGAGAAACTGGATGACTATGTGCAGAGGTCTGCAGGACATGGCAAGTATACTTATTACTCTCTCGTCTTTGAGAGATGCAAAGTTAAAAGATACTAGCCTCAAAGTGGAAGGGTTTTTTTTCACATTAGTCTTATTTCATTCTCCACTTAAGCAGAGTAAGAGTAAATACTTTTTCCTTGGAAAAAGACCTAATTTAAATTAAATTTCATATGAAAAGAAAGCTTTAATAAAGACCTTTGAGACATAAATTAACAAGAAATGAAGTAGTCGATGAATAGAAATCTTCAAGAGACATAGTTCGGCTGCTGACCTACCTGTTTACATGATAAATTCTTATTAGGCTGTCAGCACTATGGTATCCTGAAAATCAAAACTGTAATACATTATCCTCTGTACATCCCAGTGAAAAATAGAAGTAGTTTCTCCATATTAAGCAAGTAAAGAACTGAGTTATGCAGAAGTTAAAATGACCTTCCTAAGGTCACACAGGACATCTGAATAGGGACTTTCTCATTGTTTTTCTGGTTTGGTTTTTTTGGGGGGGTGGGTTGGGTTGTTTTGTTGTGTTTTTTTCTTTTTTCTGTTTAGGCCACAGTCTCTTGGGATTAGTGTCTCTTTTCTTCTAAATCATACATATGGCCTAACATAAAGAGACCTTGTGCAAGTTTGCACTAAGTGAAAGTCTGCTCAGTGTTAACATGATGAAATCTTAATAATGTAATTTATCAGAAAATGAGAAATAAAGAACTCTAGAGGAAAATTAGAAATCTTAATTTAATTTTAAATGTTTCACCTTTTCATTACTCTGGAGAAAAATCAATTTAGAAATTTCCATGCTTCATTTGCTATGGAGAATATAATTTTAAATGTTTGGGTTTGTACATTGTCTTACTTTTTGTACTACTTTTACTAGAATAGTATAGAATGAAGTTAGAAATAATTTGACAATTACTGTAACTTATTTTACATTATTTGAGACTTTTTTACAGAAAAAGAAAGAAATGTAAGAGAAATCTATTTCTGTGACTAACTTATACAAGTTTTCCTCACTTTCTACAGGAATAATGAAGAAAAGGGAAAATTGAAAATATTAGAAATAAAATTATCCAATTATATTTAGAAACATATATTTTCAGAACTCCTTCATCAGATATGATGAAGATAGAATGATAGGAAAAAAACCCCAAACATTGTGAGAATAAATGTTTTCCAGTAACTTTTTGTTTCAGTTAAACTCAGTGTTTCTCCTTGCATTTCTTGAAGTAAATCTCAGCAGTATTTGGTGATATACTGATGATAATGAAAATAGTTTTAGGTTAATTATCTGGCTCTGGTTTATAGTTTCATGATACAAATTATTCAGACAAAATATTAGTTTAATGTATTTCAGTCTCCTTTTGTCTCCTGCCACTTCTTCCCACCTCCCACTCATTCTTTAGTACTCCCTTTACTGTTCTAAAAAAGTGTTTGCAAGATCATTCTGCACACCAGATCCTGGGCCAGAGCCACACCAAGAGGGTAGCATAATACAAACATGAGACCAAGAAAGACTCTTTGTGCTGTGAAATCGAGACATTAGTAATTGTTAAATATGTTATTGCAAGTAAATGCTCATATTTTTTGTACACCCAAATAACATTTGCCCGAACACTAGGCATCTGAAGTTTGTGCTATTCTTCTATGTTCTCTCCATAAGCACTGGAAAGAAACAGTATTTCTTGAGGACAGTATGGCTCATTCTAAACCCACTGTCTTAGGATAGATGAATAACTTTTTTGAGACCCATATTTCTCTTGTAAAATTTATTTTATATTTGTTTAAATTAGGTGAGATTATTTCCATCTACCACATCCTTCTTGAATTTAAGGTTTTGATGGATACATATAGCCAACCATACATATGTAAAATATAAATATAATCTCAAATATGTAGACAAATAAGAAAAAGACAGAAGATGCAGTCCCTGGTTTAGGCATATCTTGCTAAGGAGATGACATACAGATAAGAAAAGGACAAAATAAAACTAACTATATTTGACTAGTTGAGTCAAATATATCTTTAGCATTGTTGATCCAAGTTTTGTGTTGAATTTAAATTTATATGTTTAAATATTGAGTGTTTGAGGTCTATGCATTTGAAACACAGGCCATTACCCTAGTTAAGCAATGTGTCTCTCTACTTACATGCAGCCAAGAACAGAACAGAACTGCAGCAGTGTTTACAGGCATCTGCACAGGATACCAGATTTACAGAATCAAAATATTATTATTATTTAGAGCACAGGACATAAGGCCATGTCAAGGTTTAGGGTGAGGGTTGTCCTCTAGACCTATAATCGATGATCTCTATTAACCCCTCTCCCTCCCCAAAGAGGAAGAGAAAGGGAATAAGAGAGAGAGACTTTTCGATTAGAAAAGAAAACTAGAACAGCTTTAATGAAAATAATAATAATAAAATTGAATATATAAAAATATGTACAAAACCAGTATTGAACCCAACCCCCGTGATGGCAATTAGGTCACTGTCACCACTGATGCTGTGGAGCATGCACCAGGAATGTCCCAGACTGGGCCCAGTGGCAGATGGGGACTCTGTTCAGGAGCTGGATTCTGGTACTGGATTCAGGATCACACAGATCAACATTGAAGACAGAATGGACAGAGTCCTCCTTGGATGTCAGCCATTGAAGAAACAAGGAAAAAGCCAGAAGAAAGGTGAACCAAGAACTTGACCCTCATCATCCCTCAGCTTTATACCAAATATGATGTATATGGGATGCAATACCTTGCTGGTCAGTTTAGGGTCACCTGTCCTGCCCACTTCTCCATTCAGGTGTGACCTTTTCTTTCTGCACCCCTCAGTGTGGTACACAAGATTTAGCAGTGACCTTGGTCTGCACACCAAGCCTTGGAAGTAACTCTAAACATTGAGTATTATCACTGCTAGAAGCAGACACTGCCTATGGAAATCTGCTATTAACTTCAGAAAGTGCATTTAGCTAGAAGAACTGAGCTGAAAAATATAATCACTGAGCAGAATTGTTCTATTCTAACTCAAACCAGGACAGACCATAATAATATTAGGAATGGTATGCATACATAAAAATACAGTTCATTGTCCCAGAGCATGATTTAAGGTTACAACAGTGGGAAGTTACATTCAGGCAAATAAGGTTTATACACAACACTGGAACTGTCACAGAATCACAAAATTGCTATGGTTGGAAAAGACCTTTAAGATCATCAAGTCCAATCATTATCTAACTCTACCAGTGCCACTACTGTGTGGCCTATGTAATTGGCTTAATGGTTCAAACATTTGTTGGCATTGAAGGTAGTTGCATTGAAGAAACTACCCTTTGCTCCTCTTCAAATGGATCTTTTCTGTCAATAGAGGCTGAAATAGTAAGATGCTCAGTGCTCCACTGTCATACCTGCATGGTGCCTAAGTTTTTTCTCCTGGAAGCACTGAAGTGGTGAGGCAGGCAGAGCAATGGCAGGACCTGCCTATCCCAGGCAATCATACTGTCCATATGCAGTCCAAGAACTTTTTATAAAATTGTGATTCTTCCTTGTGCACAAAGAGAACAACAGTTGCTTTACACTTCCTGGAGAGACAATCAGTACCATGAATGCCTGGTGCACAGAGATGAATTATATGTACACCTTACAACTTCTTTCTTTGTTCAAAGACCATAATAACAATATGACTTCAGTGTTTATTGCTAAACTCACTCAAATCACTGGTTAATGAAAAAATATCCCAAGTTCTGATAAATGGTCATAATTCTCAGTAAATCAAAGCAAGGCATACCTTTAAGGGTATTTTTATGAGTATTTTGATTCCCTATCATTGTCATAAAAAGACTTCCTATGCCAATCTTCAAAAGGACTGAATTTTAGTATTTATAATAAAATCTATTTAAATTTGCTGAATACTAACCTATTTTTTAGAAACAATAAAAATGATGTTCTAACATTTTCCATCTAGTTAGCCCACCAAGCTAATTGAATACTTGTCTTCCAAGATACACTTGTATACAGAAAATAATTCATTTATCTGTAAATACAAACAAATTATTCTGCCAATCTGACCTATGGAAAGAAGAGACAGAAAAAACAAAAACAAACAAACAAACAAAACAACAACAACCAAAAAAAACCACAACAACCTAAAACTAAAACTAAAAACAAAACTAAAACCATCTAAGAAGTGGTACCAATTTTAAAACATTTTTGAATATTGTGATGAACATAATGCACATGCCATCTGCAAAATTCATATTTCCTATAGATTGGCTGACAAAGAGAGTGGATAGTTGGTTCCAAACGTGTGAATGGATGGTAGATTTTGTTCTCTACAATATATTTAACAATATCCACCTGACACATTATAGCATTATCAAGCCAGCACATGGCTTTATAAGCAGAAGATTAAAAAATATTTAAAGCCTTTAACTGACTTAATTCCAGCAATTGACCTTTGGTGACATTACTTAAGTGCTGTTTTGCAAAGAAAAAAAAAATATATCTTCAATTGTTCACAGACTGTCAGTCTTTCAAATTAGCTTTTGAACAAATACATTTCTTTCAGCCAACTGACAACTTTCCCATTGGCCTGCACAGTGGACTGTTGAACAAGATCAGGTGCTGAAAGAGCAAAAAGGATATGTCAATAACACCATTAGCCAAAAGGTTTTTCCTCATAGGCTGACTGCACTGCTGTCCTCTAGTTAACCTGAAACTTCAACATATTGCCAAATTCTCTCATCAGAAACCTAACTACATCCTGTTTATTCTTCAGTAGTTGCTTTTGGACTAGTAACAATGCCTGACATTTTCAGATGTTCTGAACTATGTAGCAATACTATGACAGTATGACAGAAACTTCTGAGCTTCTTTTCTCTCAATATCCTGCTGAGAGAAAATATACATAACCCAGCAAGTGCCATTTATTGTAGCGTTTCAGATGTAAATGGAACTAATAAGGACAATTTTAACTGTTGGTGGGGAGATAATATGTGGTTGCTTAGATGGAAAATAAAAGGTATCCTCCCTAATTTTTTTTTTTTCATTCAGAATATCAGACTTCTAAATAGATTCCTAAAAACAGAGGATGGTGGAATAGGTAGTTTGGAAACTAAACTGATGTGAAGATTGTATGTATAGAACAAAAGGATTTAAAAGCTACATTTTCTCAATGTAACTTCCCTTTAAGTGTGAAAACGTATGTTTACACAATTTGTTCTAAAATTAAGATTACATTTATTGCCATGTTCATGTGTAGAGGACATATGGTGGCTTTTGAGGGATTGGACAACCCCATGCTAGGTCTGGCTAAGCCTTAGTCAGCGTAAAGTGCTGTGTCTCTTTAAAGTTATCCTGAAGAGCAGAAAGTGAAGAAGATGACTTTGAGCAAAGCAGAGGAGCGGGGCAGGAGCAGCACGTACAGCACGTACACTCGCCGCAACGGAGGCGTATATGGAATACGTATCCCAAATGCAGATAACCAATTAACCTAGAGCT
>JANIJG010005649.1:73855-99651 GCA_024611175.1 Megaceryle torquata
AACGCCAATAAGAGTAGTTGATATACATGTTATCAGATTGTAACCACTATATAAGTAAGTGACGCAGTTAGAATAAATGGATTGAATGTTCACCATATTGGTGTGAAGGTGTTCTTTCCTGTCTTGTCATGATTGCGGACCACAGCATTCATGGGGTTTTTTCTTTCCTCCTACTTATGTGTATCTACTTTCATTTCTTACTTCTTGTCACATGTTTTCAAAAAACAAATAAACAAACAACAAAACAACAACAAAACCAAAATCTCTCAAAGTAGTTCTTTTTGAAGTTCATATATCTGCATTTTCTTCTGACAAATACTTAAAGTATGGTTTTATGTTTTAATTCTAGTTCATAAAATTTACCTTAAAAACTTCCATTAAAATTTCTGTGCCTTAGATCTTTAGCAATAATTAACTTTTTTCTAAATGTGAGTGTTTGTACCTTCAACAATCAACCAGCTTGACACACACAGCATCATCTAGCAGTTCTAATACCTGCACAGATCACTACATATCTGATTTAACCCCTAACAACAATGTTTTATGTGCATGATCTTCTTTTTCATTATCCTTGTCCATTACCATAAACAGTTCTGTCTTGCTAGAGAACTACACACTTTGGTAATATTTTCTTATATAAAACCAAATATAATTCAATTTATGATACTATTATCAAAGACTATTTGGGCATGCAGAAAGCTGTGACTTTTCCAATGAAAAATAAGGTCAATCAAAGGCATGATGGTGGGCTGTCTTCCTGCTACTCTTTTGTTAGTGATAAAATTGGTCTTCAACTAAGGCAACACCAGCAACAAAGAAGGTCTAACATTTCCTTGTTCTGGCCTTCTGGGTTTCTTTGGGCTTTTTTTTTTTTTTTTTTTTTTCCCCCTCATTTTTCTCTAAAATGTACATCAATCTGCTAATTTGGAAAGATAATTTAAATGAGGGTCCTCATTTTTCATTTAAAGGAAAGCCCTATTCTGTTGAATGTGTATCAGCAAAATGGAGGACCCTTTGTAATGACAACAGATAAATGAAAATACAGAGGTATGATTACTGATGTTTACATGCTACAGGTTTGTTAAGCCCTGAATACCATACTGCTTGGTAGCTTTGTCTATGTTAAGAGAAAGTTATTGCTAAACATAATGATTTTTCAATCCCATGGCACTCTGAAGTGTGTGTTAGTACCAGGACATCTTCTTTTGAAAACTGTATGGGATCTCTCTCTACCTGCTGTGGTTAATTTCAAAATCCAATGCTATCCTTAGGGAAAGAGGGCTGTTTCCCCTTTTGTCTATGTGCTCTATTTCACATCAGTTTCATCAAAAACTTTCCACACTTCTTGCTATACATTGATCCTATGTAGCACTGCCTGACCTTCAGAGACTACAAAGTGATATTTAAGTTTAAAACTTGCACTGTGGCTGATCTAAATAGCCAGGGATACATTTGGTCCTGATGTAATTCCATTGAAAATATTTCATTTGCAAAAAGAATGAGATATTACACAAGCAGTGGATTTCTCTGGCAGTTAGTACTTCCTTGCTCACTCCAGTATCATGCAGAGTACAATCTGTCTTTATTCATTTGATTGAAAAGAAAGGAAAAAAAGGAAAAGAGTAACTCCATGTCTCACCTGATGGTTGCTGCACAGGCAGAAGCACTTCATTTGAGAGTTGCTAAGGTGGCAGACTTGGAAGCTTTTCTGGATCTTTATGGACATCACTGATGAATACAGCCTACACTGTCATATCCTGAAATCCATCTTGCCCTTCAATTTTTCGTATTATTCAATTATTATTTCAATTTATATTTCCATATCTTAGTGCAATCATTTGCTGATAATACCTGTTCCTACATAACATATTTTTTATATTGTTTCATTAGTATGTTCCTTCTTTAGACTTCTAGCTTTAAAAGCTGTTATTTGGTACTGGTGTTCATCAATTTTTATTAATAGAGTTTGTGGGGTTTTTTGTGTTGGTTTTGTGTTTGTTTGGTTTTTGTTTTTGTGGGGGTTTTTTTATAGAGTTTTTATTAATAAATTTTATATGGCCCCTCCCCACTTGTCTTTGGTAAAAACTATACATAGGCACATTTCTGTATTTCAACTCCAAATCCGGAGATTTCTAAACTTAAATACGGGGTTTGGATTTTACATGTTATTAGGAAAAAGTATTTTTATGATAACACAAGTACTATCAGGTACTGGTCTTGCATTTTTAAAATTCAATTTACAAATTTTTTTTTAAATATATTTTTAACAGAAATTAGATACTCCATTAGGTATAAGCAGAGTAAGGAATGGAATGAAAAGAAAAAAAGTGTTCTTGAATGCCCCAGCACAGGCAGAGAAGCTTCTATATTTCCACTTCATGGGGTGCAAACTGTTTTTGTAATACTAGAAAGCAGTGACTTTATTAGTGTCCTCCAAATACCTCCTGTGAGGATGGAAAAAAGAGAAGATGCAGCCTGCAAAGCATGCTAAGAAAAATCTTACAATGTCTGCCTAAAAAGGAAGAGCCCTTCTTCTCTGAGTCCAGAATGCTTCTGGATGAGGAAACATTATTAACATGGCTCTGAATAATAATAATAGTAATAGTAATAATTATTATTATTATTATCATTTATTTATTATTACTCCACACAAAAAAGATGTTTCAATATACATCATATGTAAGAATTGATTCTGTTATAAATACACAAAATTAAACCCTGGAGCTTCTTCGGATGGCTCTATAGTGAGTTTTTGGGATACAGTCAGACAAATAGCATTAACTTCATTGGTCTGCTGGGCTAGAAACATCAATATTGACCTAACTCTGCAATTCTGATTTGAGAGGATTTCAGTGGTAGTTCTCCTGGAGTTACAATACTGAAGTCATGCCCACTGTCTCTGTAAAGTCAAAATGGCACCACAGATTACTAAACATGTCTAAACACGTCTGTTCATGTATCTATGGATCCATGCAGCATTTACTCTTATATTTGCTTTGAGAATGTGACAGTAACACAGATGATGCAATTACATGGTTGTTCTGGATAAGTTGCACCTGCTTTGATGCCCCAGAACATAATGTGTCTGGCTATTTTATTTCTCATGTCATTTTTCAACTGGTGGTAAACTGCCTCTTGTTTTTTGCATTGCAGTACTTCTATATGTCTTTACAGAAATATAGAGCTACTTTTTTATTTACTGGTGCTAACAGGACCATATGACTTTTACCATCAGCTGGAAAATGATACCACAGTTTGATGTGTGAAACAAAATTGCATTTTGCACACAAATGGATCTTCTCAGTGAACTCAAAGAAAATTTGCAATGACAGTTATTCTGGCTAGTAATGACATTCTACCTTTTTCAATTAAAATAGAATATGTGTTTTAAAAAAGAGATAAGAAAACCAAAATGATAAAATGTGCTAAGTGCTGCGGCTAAACAAAAACTCTGGTTTTCAGATTTATTAGGACTACAGGGACTTTTTGATTTCATTCTGACATCAGCTAAAAAAATGGAGCTTGGTATTTTCACAGTGGAACTCTAAGCTTTCCCACACCTTTCCAGATTGTTAAGGGACACAACAGGCCTCAACAGGGATTTGGAAAAGACTGAGAAGTGGGTAAGACCATAGATTAAACCAAAGATCAAGGATAAGTCTGTCTAAGTTTGACAAGATGTAGCAATTCTGATCACTAGCAGAAATTCTGTCAGCAGTGGATAACCTGGGAATGATTCCTTAATACAGGAAAAATCCTCACATTTGGTGGAACTACTGGAAGTAAATGTCTTCAAGGAGACCACGCTCAAATTTCCTCCCCTTTAGATCACTAACACCTAATCAGGAGCTTTTTCTTAATGTTGTATCTTTTTCCCAGAACAGGCAATTTTACTGTGTCAATCAAAAGATTTTTCTAATCACAACTCAGCCCCCTACAAAATTCTGGGGAATACTTATTATAGTCTATTAAAATGTAAAATATAAATAAGAGTCAAATTACCAATCAGAAGAATCATGTATGTGATTTTTTTAACAGCATTTGCACAAAAGACATGTAAATATAGCAATTAGTTGAACTTAGCTTTTTTTTAGTTGATTTTTTTTTTCTTTTCAGACTGAATTAAGAACAAAGATTCCTCTGCTGCGGTTTAAGGCCACACAGCTGGCAACAAAACATCCACAGTATGATTCCTTTGTTGATCAATCTGTTGTAAAATTAAGAGGGACACTCTCAATGATATCAATGATATCATAAAGCCCATTGTCTTTCCAACTTTTCTCCAGTTCTTCAAAGGAAACTACTCTTTCAGAAGTTTTTTTATTGTTTGAATAAACAGCAGGATAATAGGGAAGCCTAGTTTGTTTAAAATGAAGAGAAAATGAAGTATCTTATGTCCAACTGGTAACAAGTTGGACATGCAGAACGTGTAAATCCGTGTTCTTCCTTTTTATTTTACACCTGCCTCACAAACACACAAACAGATCTGTAGCTGATCTCCCTGATCCTTCTCAGACAAGTTAATTCCAGCCCAACTTTATGCTTTCTTGCAGGTTACCTTGTATCTTGTTACCTTTACTTTTCATAGGAGAATCACGTCTATTAATTGCTTCTCAGAATCAGTATCCACAAAATGCACTACACACACAAGCCTACATCCAAAGAAAATGAAATATATATCCAGTTACAGACTCAAATGTAAAGGCATAAGGGATGAGCATTCAGACCTTGCCTCTTAAATGAAAAATTTTATAAACCATCTATTTAAAAATATGTTCTCTGTGTGTATGTGTGTGATATACATGTATTACACCTTCATATTGTGCCATAAATTTCTCCAGTCTGATGATGAGCAAATTAGTGTGGTAAGAGTCCAGCAGATGGTATTTCTTTCCCCATGATATAAACTGCAGATGTATTTGAATTTCAAAATAAATTAAAAAAAAAAAAAGATTTTGTAGTTTTGAATAGCCAAGAAACTCAGAGAATGTATAAATGGTCATGTTTCATCAAAAATAAATGTGTCAAATATGTTATTAGACATACATGTGACCAATACACTCTCTCTTCAACAGGGCATGGGGAGGAATTAAGTTGAAAAAGCTCATGAGGGAGGTAAAGACAGGGAGATGACTAACCAGCCTCCCAGCTACCAACACTTTGACACCTACACAAAGTATAGAATGTGACTGTGTAATATTGTGTGTGATGGGACAGCCAAAACTATCTGAGAGAGCCTTTGCCCCAGAACTGATAATGCTAAGGATGAACTCCAGAACAACCATTAATCAGATTAAACTATAACCATGAAATTAGAAAAAGATTATTGAAACTGCTTGGAAAGCTGTGTAAAAGAAACAAAAATTTGTAGAAGGTGTTGGAAGAGGCCTTGCGACTGAACAAAGGTTAGTGAGCCTGGTTGGTCACTGCCAGGCACCACCTTGTGGCAATATCTCAGCCAGGCCCAGCAGCTCCTCATGGGGAGCAGGAGCACCCTGTACCTTGCCAGTGACCCACAGCACAGGGATCACAGGATCACAGGGTGTCAGGGGTTGGAAAGGAGAGTAGTTACAGGATTTTAGAAATCTGTGGGGCTACATTAACATTTTTCAAGTACCTAGGATTGTGGTTTATCTGTTGTGTTTCCAGTATTGATCCTGAATGTATAGTTCACTGATTGCCAGTTAACTGTGTCATTAATAAATCAATAAATCACTTTGGTCCTGATTTGATTTAAACCACATGAGTTGAGTAGTTTTTCCTGTGACACATATGATTTATTTCTACATTGACTCAAAGGCCTGAGTTCCAGAGAGGGAGATACAGGACCACACTTACATCCATAAACAAATAAAGACAATTAGCTCAAACAGTTCAGCAGAGGCAAGGTTAAAAATAATACAGTATGGAGGGTGTAAAACTCTACTTATAACACCACTGCTAGAAAGAGCAATTTAAGGATGTTATACAACTTGTTTTGCAAACAGAAAGAATCCGTATGCTTAGTAGTTACTATTTTTCAATTTATTAAATACTACACTTTCCACCTGATATTTACTGTCAATTTATAAAGAAACTAAAAATTTTGAGACTATTTTGGTTTCCATAAAGACAGAAGGCAATTCAATTACTAATTTTGAATGTGGGTGCTTTGTTGCTGACTATGATTTCAAACACTTACACATAAGTTCGGTTATCAAATGCAACAAGGATATGTAATGGTAACCACCACGTAGAATAGACAGCCTAAACTGAAGACAGGGTGCTATAGCAAAATCTTCAGTTTACTCTAGGGACAAACCATTCCTACAACAGGGCACAGCATCATCCCAGCAAAGACATAGAAGGAAAATCTGAACCATGCTTCTCACTCAGAAATTAAATGTGTGAATTTCTGTTAAATATATGTGTATAATTGGTGTTATCTAGTAATAGAGCAAACATCACACAGTGAGTATTGTTTATAAACACCAGACCAAGAAGGAACCCTCCAGTTTCTTCCTCCAAATTACAGACACATCTCTCTCATGATGCCATTCTTCTTCTTCCTTACAGGTTCTGTACTTAGAAATGTCTCTTCTGTGTTTCTCTTTCTTCAGCAAGCTACCTTTTTCACTTCAAGTTTTTCCAGAATTTTTCACCTTCAGAGATTTTTCAATACATTGCAACCATACTTGATCTCCTGGGGATTTCTCTCTCCCTAAAATCTAAAATTTTACAAGAAAGTGCCTTTACCTGAATGTATTATCATCATCTGTGCAGTTTATTTAGATACTGATGAAATTAATTAACCTGTCACAGTAACATAACAACACTACTCCCTTCTCATCCTTTCCCAGTTCACTGATCAAAAACATTAAGAGAATGTTCAGGGTAAAGACAGGTAAGAAATAAAGATAGAATAATGTCTGGAAGTTGAACAGGAATTCATGAACTATATCATGCTCATAATGCATACGGATTTTAGTGTCCCATCAAATAAGAATATCACACTGGGCTATCACCAGGATGTTCAACAAAGGTTTTACATGTAAGAGTTTTAGAAACACTTTCCAAAGAAAGAGTGGACACTTCAGAAAGAAGAGCCACCCTGAAGGAAGACCTGGATAGGCTACAAAAGTAAGCTAACAAGAATCTTATGAAATTCAACAAGATCAAGTGTAAGGTCTCACATTTGGGAAACCATAGCCAGGAAATGCAACACAAGCTGGGATCAACCTGGCTGGGGAGCATCTCTCTGGAAAGGGACCTGGAGGTCCAGGTGGACAACAAGCTCTGCTGCAGCAGATAAAGCCAACAGGATGCTGGGTTACATCAACAAGGGCATCACCATAAGAGATTAAGTCCCTGATAAAGTAAAAAAGACATGGACAGGCTGGAGAGGGTCCAGAGAAGGGCCACAAAGATGATCAAAGGACTGGGAAGATGCCATATGAGCAAAGGTTGAGAGAACTGGGTTTGTTCAGCCTTGAGAAAAGAAGATGGACTCTTCCTTTTTACAAAGAGTACATATAAAAAGGTAATGGGTACAATCTCCTGCAGTAATTCCAACTGGACACAAGAGGAAAATTTTTCATGAGAACAACAACTATTGGAAAAATCTCCCCAGGGAAGTGGTGGATTCCACAACAATTTTTAAGAATGTAGTGCTCCACAAACTTCTCCAACATGAGTCCTTCCCACAGGCTACATTTCTTCATGATCTGCTCCATAATGGGTCCTCTCCATGGAGTATATTTCTTCAGAACAGACTATTGTAGTGTGGGTCCCCCACAAAGTCCCATGTCCTGCTAGAAAACATGCTCCAGTGTGAGGACCTCTCTCTCCATGGGTCCTGCCAGAAGCCTGCTCCAGTACAGCATCTCTACAGGGTCACAGCCTCCTTCAAGCATCCAACTGCTCCAGTGTGGTGTTCTCCATGGGCTTCAGGTGGATGTCTGCCCCACCATTAATCTCCATGGGCAGAAGAGGGACAGCCTGCCTCACCATGGTCTTCAGCATAGGCTGCAGGAGAAACTTTGCTTCTGCACCTAAAGAATCTCCTCCCCCTCCTTTTTACCGACTTTGGTGTCTGCAAAGTTGTTTCTCACAGATTCTCACTCCTCTCTCCTGCTACAATTGCTCTTGTGCAGTAACTTTTTCCCCTCCTTAAATATGCTATCACAGCAGCACTACCACCTATGCTGATGGGCTCGGACACAATCAGTGGTGGGTCTGTCTTTGAAGCAGATGGCATTAGATCTATCAGACACAGGGGAAGCTTCTATCAGCTGCTCACAGAAACCACTCCTGTAGTCCCCCTGCTATCAAAACCTTGCCACCCAACCCCAGTGCAAAAAAGGGAAAGAAAATAAATTCATATATGCTAGACAACACTACAGGCATTCAAAATATTTTAAGTTATCTGTAGTTCTACTTCAAATCTCGTAATGACAAGTAAGTAGAAAGAGTTTGAAAAAACATCTGCTATACAAAAGTCAAGAAATTCCACTTCTTCCTGGAATGAGCAATGTAGCAAGTAACAGAAACATATATCAGGAAAGAAATAATTACCAAAAACATAAATATTAGCATAATTTTAGTGTAACAGAAATTAATTGGAATGAAAATATTATTTTGATAAGTAATACTAATATTACATATCACTACATTGGTGCATAATACTCCTTGCAACTCTGTAAATTGTGTTTCAAAACTGATGTCCTAGAATCACTCAGGAATAGAAGGTATAAAATATACACATTAAATGAGAAATTGTCTTGGCCAGAGGAAAAAGCTGACATTAATCTTACTGAATCCTACAGCTCTTTGCTCTGTTTGCACCTATACCAGCCACTGAAGTGAGCTCTTCTAAGGGTTTTGATTTATTATTCATAGCACTAGCTATTGCTGGCTCACCCACAACATGGCACAGATCATGTCTCACTTTGTAACTTCTTGGAACAAAAAACACAGGGAAAGTGAAAGGGAAAAATATTTCAGTGGAATTTTAAATTAATAAACTGTACTTACTTCTTATGCACAGGATATGTTAAGGATTTCCAGTTGAATTTCAGTCCTGCGATGGTCTATATTTGCATATTCAGGAGCAGAACTTTGCACTTTTGGAAGATGTCATTTTCAAAACACTTTGTCTTAATAAATGGTGACAGTTCATTTACTGTCCTTTTATGACAATGATGTTTGAACACTTCGAAAGCATAAATTTCAATACAGATTTTCCCCATCCCATCCTCTGCATCATCTACATACCTCATCTTTTCTTAACCATAGACCAACAAAATGCCAAGCTTTTAAAGTTCACTTGTTTGAATTAAAAATTTGCAATGAATTCTAACAGAACAAATAAAACAAATCATCTCTATGAAGCATACATTTCAGTCACCTTAAAAAAAGGACCTTCAAAACCTGTAATACATCTTTCAGATTTGTGAGAGAAACATTATACTTTCACTTCATGGGTGAAGTTTTCCATATATATAATGATTCATTGAGCTATACTCAAGCATTTTAGAATGACAGAGGTAACTGGACTATTTTTTTCCCAAGCATATGAGAAAACAGAGCTGAAATGTGGTGAGCATAAACTGTGATAATTTTAAAGGAAATTCAAAACCTACGCTATGGTTGTGTTAGGAACACTGTGACTTTAGTTAGGGAATTACTAACAGCAACTTGCATAATGCATGGTTATTTGGTCACCTTCATCAGTTTTTGTTTTCAAGAAAAAAAAAAACAAACTAAAATTCCACATCAGATTTTGGCAGTTTGTTTCATGTTCTAGATATGTAACATAACTACAGATCTTTATATCTGTGTTTATCAGTGTGTAAAGTATTAAAAAAAAATTTAAAGTTGATGTGGTAGAAGATGAAAATATCTTTTCCTGGCATGTTTCTATATATTAATATTTAAACTTTCTGTGAAAGCCTAGATATATTTATCTTTCATGAACTACCACATTAAAAATACACATAAGTAAACCAAAGCACTTTTTGCTGAAGATAATCAGTTGTATGGTGTTGCAAATCATTATAAATATTAAGGATCATTTCTTGGTCACTGCCTAATGAAGAAAAGGGACCTGGAGTGGCATTCCCAGGTGAAAACTTGAGTATTTGGAAAATAGGGTGATTTTGAGCCTTATTGTCTTGTTAATGTCTTGTCTGACATTTTTTCATCAGCACATGGAAGAGTATAGATTAAACAGACAGGTATAATTAAAAAAGAAACGCACTTTTTACTTGGATTGCCGTTATTGATCCAAATATCAGGTCTCCAGTCCAAATACATCTGGCTTTTTAAGAAAAGCTATGTTAACTTAAGTGTGTACTAGATAATTTAGTAATGAACTAGTGCTAATAGAATTTGCTGGAACTTAAATAGTATTGGCAGAGTTTTCATGTATTGCTTTCAGCAATTGAGTGTAAGGGAATTATTCTTATCATATCCACATAAAATATACAGGTATATTAGATGACCAGTATTAATCTGTCCATACAAAGATGCCTATAATAAGAAGGTCTGAATGCAAGCTAGACCTCTTTATAGTGAATGGAGAGAAAATAAATACAGTAGGGCATACAATTAATCTAAACCTGAACCTAAAGTCTATCAGAGGTCAGATGCATCAAAGTCAAGAAGGACTAGGAACCAGGACAACTAGATTAGAGGTGGACACCCACACTGATGTCTACTTCATACAAAAAAGGACCAAGACTGACAGTCCAGACACATGCTTCAACTTCACTGAAGCTAACGCCCAGCAGAATTAGTTCAATGGAGAAAAGAAGATGAATTCTGGGAGATATTGATTCCCATACTTTTTTTTCTTAAAGAGAATTCAGAATTAATTTAGATCTAAAGGGATGTAGAATTGAAGAAAAGAGACAAAAAGATGAAAAAACATTTCTCAACTCAAGAAAACAACTTTGTCCTCTGTGTTACACAGTTTAATAAACTGGGGCTTTATACTCTCCCCAAATGTGAAAATTGGAAAAACATGGAAAAATGTCTGAAAGCATATCTGCACTTTTGCAAAAGAAAAAAAAAAAAAAAAAAGAAAAGAAAGTGAAATTTCCAGTCAAGCTATGTAATGTTAAGCCTGACAGAACATCAGCATCACTTACTCATTTATAACTAATGATTAAAGTCATTTATGCCTGGCTAGATGTGGAGAAATCAGGGCCATCAGAAAGAGCTTGTGTGTTGACTCTCACTGAGGCTTGCTAGGATTAGTAGCATCAGGTTCTGGGATAAGTCTGTGAAAAAGCTGGGTGGAAATGTTACAAATAAATACTGAGGTCATTCACTGAAAGGAGCATCTCCACCTCAACCACTGAGCAGGGCAATGAATGTCTCTAATCTTTACAGTAGAAATTCAGTCTTCAGTTAGGACATACATGAAATATCATTGAGAACCACAGATAAATATACATTGGCTCCTGGAAGGGTATTTTATGTCAGTAAATCATCGTCGGAAAGCATTGCTTATCTCATATGAGAAAGATATGCATTAGCAGGATAGAGAAGACCTGGTGTCAGAAGACATCAGACAGAAATCCTGAATCACTGTTCTACTTGCCCAGGCTAAAGATTAGTGACTTAAATACTCAGCACTATGCTAAGTAACATGCTTTTTGGTTCAAGTGATTTCTGTTATATGTCAGAAATGTGTGGGTGTGTTTGTACACATGGTTCTCTCAAGCAAAGGGTTTTACTAAGAAAGCTGTAAAGTAATTTTGTGCTGGCAAAGCCTCCAAAGGAATGGAAAAAAAGCATTTGTACAACCCTAACATGAATTGTAATTTGTTCCATTCCTGCCTTGGGGTTCCTAGGTGTATTTTAGTGAACAAAAGCACTTGTAAGGTGGTACTTGCAGTCCTTGTGTTGAAAGCAAAATGTGATATCACCAGGAAGAGAACCATATTTGAGATTCAACTTTTCTGACAAACTCATTATTCTGATTTTTGTGAATATTTAAACATGAGAGACACTGACCTGAGAATACAAAATTGAGTAGCCATTTCTTGTTATATTTGCTCTACCTCCCAGCTTATCACATGCAAGGAGTGAGACTGTATTTGAATACATTTTGAAATCTCTCTTTTTATAGAGCAGCAGAATTACACTCCTTTTATCAGTAAGAGACCACACTTCTACTACATAGCAACTACATATCGCTTGTCTTTTATGATCATCATAAATAGTGTACAATGTGCACAACCTACCAGGGGAAACACAAAATGTTCATCTCCTCTCTTCACTGCGGAGATTGGAAAAAGATGGAAATCCATTCTAATTTAGAATTTGCTTTTGCTTTCCTCAACAAGCTACACTCCGTGTGCTGTAACTCTTAGTTTAAAGCCTGTCAAGCCTATTTACAGAAGGATAATCCCTAGAGTAAGAAAGATAACTAGAGATAACCAGTTCAGAAGTTAGGGAAGAGAAAAACCCCAAATGTAGGATGATGGGGTTCTGTAGGGTGAACTTGGATTCCTTAATCACTCAGTATTGTTTCTCAGGGGAAAAGTTTCTTACCTGTTCCTTTTTTACCTTCTTCTTATGCACAGAGAAAAGGTTTAGCTCGCTTGCCTTCTCATGCCTACCCTTTCCATCCTCCCAGACTCAGACATCTGAATGTAAAAACATCTATAAAACACAAGTAATAAATTCAAAGGAGGGGCAAAAAAGAAACAGATACAGGAAAATGTGAATGCTCTATTTTCCCAAGCGTTCCACAGTTCATTTTCCCTCAAATGTCTACATTTTGTTCTTTTTGTCCCTAGTTGCTCTGGTCTTGTTGCAAGCTTTGCAAGTGAAAGCCAAAGAGCAGGCCAGCTGGCTGCAGGCAGAGCCTCACCTCCATCTGCCTCCTGCAGGCTCAGTCCTCCCTCAGAGAGATGCAGTAGCTTATTCACAAGTATATCATGCCAGCTTTTTCCTTTGCAAGTGTAGTAATTTTAGGGAAAGAACTGTTAAATATAAGAGGCAATTACAATTCAAAGTAGAGCTGTTTGAAACATTCTATTTAATTCAATAAAATGTAATGGCAAATGGTATTTTTTTTTAAATAGTAATAAGACAGTATTAAAAAAAAATCAATAAAAATCCATTTCCCTAGTTCCGTTGCATCATTAATAAAACTGTACTGTTTGTATTCCTATCTATGGGACTTTTTTAGTTTGATTCTAATTAAATGTTATAGCATCCCTTCTTAAGGAAAGCAAAAAGATTGACAAGAGAGAATAACAAAACCAAACACAAAACCAACCCACCAAAACAAAACAAACAAAACAAAACAAACTAAAAAAAAGCACAAAAAAACCAACCACCCCAAACCCCACTGCTATAAGGTCCAAAATTCACATTTTAAAAAAAATACAAAATCCCAGAACATAATGTTCAGTTTCACTTTTCTTTTTATTTTCTTTTTTTTTTTTTTTTAATATTAGATCAATTCCAAGGCAATAAACTCCAATAACAAGACACATTAGATTTCAAAAGGTATGCTTTTCAATTATTAGATTATGTGTTTTCCCATTTTGTCAGGTAAGACAAAAAGTTATGCCTGATGTAAGATTTGAAGCTAAAATATTCCTGTTAATATGAAGAAAATTACTGCATAATAATAAATGCATAAAAAGAGAATTCAAGTCCTTATCCTACAAATACAAAAATTTTAAAGGGAAAATACTAGTTTTAATTTCACTGTCCCTAACATGAGCTTCAATATATGATATAAAATGAGCTTTCAACACAGAAATCTACCCAGTTCTGAAGATGCATTTGTTTATATTTCCAGACTAGTACAGAGGAGCACTGGGTCTCCTGGCAGATGAAACACGTGTGCCATGCTGAGAACTTTGCACTGATGCATAAAGTCACCTAGCTCTATCTAGTGGATGCAAAGGAGTATACTACTTTCCATTTAAGAGACACTTAGTGCTTTATTTGCATATTTGAACATAATATAAAGACCTTCTCTTTTCATTTTCCATCTGTGACAATTCTGTGATTCTGTGATTTTGAATATAGTTATACTGTCTATTATTGAATTCAAAGAATAGCACAATTGGCTGAATTATTTTAGAATATTTCTGTTTTCCTCTTCTTGCTTTGTGCAAAAAATAGGCTTTAACAAATAATAGTGAGGTGGATTTGTGAAGAGAAATAATGTTATACTAATTTTTTTTTATATATATATATTTTATTATCGGACAAAGACAGGACATGTTTTAGTAGTCACAGAAATTCTTCTCTGGAGCTATATCAGATTTGTTTATGGCTTGTAACAAATTAAATCTTCACCCCAAAAGTATTCTTTTCCTCTTTTTTCCTCTCTTTTCTTGCATTATTAGTATATGGTATGAATCTTCAGAGATGCTGCTTGTCTCCACCTTACACAGTCTCATATAAATATCATTACTATGTTAATAATACAAAACAATTTTTTCCTTTTCTTAAACAATTCAATATGTCATCCTTTTTCATCATTTTGATATATTCTACCTTCATAGACAAAATAAAAGACAATAGGAGTGGAAAATGTTTAGATATGTCTATTAGGTGCTAAGTGTTCCATCTTGAAACACGTGGAAGCACAGGCTTCCACCTTCTCCTGCAAAACCTTGTGCAAGGAGGAAGACTTGCACGTGGGTTCCCAAGTCCAGAGCACAGTGAGGTCAGGCAGCAAGGGTGCAGCCTGGGTTCAAGGTATGGCCAAACGCCTTTGGTGAAGGTATTGGGATCTCTTAGTGCCCTGTGGGGAAAAATTCCCTCTCTCATTAAATATGAGAAAAGAATTTAAGCTAATCGTCACAGCCCCTCACAAAAGCAAGAGGACTTCAATGAGATTTCATGTACAGTCCCTCTATACCCTCCTGAGCAATCATACTCACTCATTTCTTAACAAGATGTTTATCAGACTAAAGGATGTGGAAGCTAGATTATTTTTGGAGTTGTACCATTTCTTTGTTATTGTCATGCATTGCAGACGTTTACGCATATTTGGGGTCTCCCAAATGAACTGGTGAGATATTTGCAGAATGAGCTATTTTTGAAGGCTTGCAAGAAATTTAAACTTGTGTTGAATGTAGCTGCCAACTTGTTTACTGGAGTGAGAAATAAGTCTTTCTCTTCCAAGGACTCTTGTTTAACTCTGAACAATGTTTGGCCTTATGTTTTCATCTGTAAATCCCTCCATAGTTGAAACTTTGTGCACCACCACAGCATTGGTGCTGAAACATTTTAACTAACTTCTTTTAGCTTTTCCACAGAAAAGCTTTCAATCTAGAAAGACTGCTTGAGAAGCAATCAACTCCTTGATGTATTGTGATTTTGGCAAAAGACCGGTGCTGTAAAACCCTTGGAAGTGTAACTGCAATGAGAACCACTCAAATCTAAATAAACCAGGACAATCTTGGGAATGGAAAAGTGAAGGGAAATGAAAGGCTTAGCTGGCATTAGAAAAAGATTTATTTTACAGTTATAAGAAGGCATGTTTCTAAGTTAGATACATCTTTTGGCAGCTGAAGAGAATGTTAGAGGAAGTCTGGTGAGAGCACAGAGCTGTAGTGGGAGGGAATGCTCAGGAAAAAAAGGAATTACTACTATGAAGATTCTATTATGCTGGGGTTGGGAACACCTCTGCTTTGTTTGGTCCACAGGAATCATATCAATTCTAACACACGGTGATATTGTTAATAAATAATGCTAAAATTGATCTGTCCTGTTAATATTGTACATGCATTCAGATCTTGTTGATTCAGCCTGTTTCCTAAGAAAACAAAAATATACATATTCACACATGAGATTATATAGGGAACCAATTAGTATTAAAAGCTGTAATGCAAATGGTAATATTATCACAGCATTACAATTCAATGATTTCACAGTCAAAACTCTACAATATGTGGAAGGATTGTAAAACTAGAAATGTTAGAAACCTACTTTGATGAAAAAATTCAAAATTCCCAAGACTTTTTGTCCCTTGTTGAGGTTTTACAGATAATTTGAAAACTCTATATGTAAGTAGATAACAGTAATTTATTGTGCATAGACTACTAGTTAATATAATTGTCACTAGCATAGTTGCACCCTGAGGACCCTTTGAAAATGAGGAATGAACCTCTCAGATTATTTTTTCTTGATCAGGGAAAAAAATAACCAACATTAAAAGCCTCTAAAAATCCTGAATCCTTTTGTTGACAACATGAAATAGTTGTACATAATGCATAGGAACCAATTAGACATTTATTGATGTGCTGATATACTGCTACTTAACAATTTGCAATGCATCTGTCTTGGATTGAATGAAGGTTCAAACTACAGTGTGTCCATATAGACAAATTTTACCTTTGTTGTTATGAAAAACCTCACTAGGAAACTCCCAGACATGTGAAATACTTCTGCTCTTTGGCCAAAACATTTTTTGACATTTATTCCTTGGACCTTTATATCAATATTCATTATACTGGTAAAGAGATACCATTTCACCCCCATCTTTATAAATTATATAAATAGCTACATAGACTGTAAGCCATATTTTTCTGTCTCCAAGTGCCATCTCTACTGTACCTTGCCTATTAGGATTTAATCATTACTATAGACCATGGGCTTCATTCCCAAATTGTTTATGATTGCAGCTTCTCTTCTGGCTCGCCTCCAGACATGCAACCACAAATACAGTAAAAAACAACCAAATTTCTTATAACAGATAACTGTATAACTCCTACTGTTGCACTGCTTCCAGCTGTAATTCCTGATTTGCAGACTACTGCTGTAGGCAGTCCCACAATACAAGTAATGAGTCATGCAGAGCAGTATAAAGTGCCTAGGCAAACAGGGAAATAAGTTACATGCTCAAGAGTGCTGCAGTTGGTGAAGCAATATGTAGACTTTAGACAGTGGCCATATATCTAAGGTACAGTAGAAGATAAAAGCCCTTTCTCTCTCTGCAGCTGGGGAAGATACTACAGGAGCTCAGGACAGCCCAAGAGGGCAGTCACAACTGGCTAAGAATAGCCTGTCAAAGGGAGATCAGACCATGTGTTTAAAATATGGTGAAAGAGGAGAGCCAGTGCATGGTCGGGAATGAACCCCTTGCATTGAACATGAAACAGTTCAGAAGTGAGAAGCGGGGAAAAAGGAAAGAAAATCTCTTTTTAAGGCTCAGTGTAATGTAGAAGGTGATATATTGTGTTGGCATAGTTCTGAGTTGTAAATAGTATGGAAAACCTAGCATATCTGATTCCACCTTATCTCTAAGACTGTTAAGCTAGTGAAGGAACAGCTGGAAGTGTGCCCCAGGCATAGACATGGTCTTCAGGGCTATGTCTAAACTGGTAATTACAAGAGATCCTCCAGCCACTGGTGTTTAGGCCACATGCTGCATTACACTTTACAGGGATGTATATTGATGTACACTAGCTTTCTCTCATCCTGCTTCATCTCAGTTTCTGTGATATGGAAACCTGTGCATCCCCTGCCAGAAAGGGACTAAATCGTGTTTCAAGCTTTTCCCATTCTGTATTGTCTGGGGTTCAGCTAAGATAAGGTTAATTTTCACCAGAAGCTGGAAGGAGGCCACAACCAGGATACCCAACCAAACTAGCAATGGGATATTCAATATTATACTCACATCATGTCCACTATATACATGCAGAAGGACAGCTTGGCAGGCCACCTGGTCTCTGTTGAGGTGCTGCCATTGCAGGTCTAGGAGCTCACTACGTTTTATATCACTCGCTCTATATATTGTTTCATTACTCTTATTGTTATTACTGCTGTTTCTTCTCCTTTTGCATTGTCCTATTAAATTCTCCTTATCTCAAGCCATGGGCTTTTGCCTTTTCTCCCTATTCTCCTTCCCAGCCCACTGGGGTGAGATAGAAAAAATAATCTTGTTGGAGCTAATAATTGCTTTTATTGTTATTATTTACTAGGCAAAATGATGTATTGATTTTGAAAAAGCAGAATGGGTACTTTTTTTTCCCCACTTCTAGCTTCAAAAATGTAAAATCTTACAAGGCAATGGCCTAGAGTTTAAACAGGTTAAAAGATATCAAGTAACTGAATGCTGTGATTATTTGGGGTCATTGCATTAAAATAAATTATTCCATATATCTCACTGAAGGCAAGATTTGCTTTCTGTAAGAATGGTACACTTTTTCTGAAGTCTCCACATTTAAGTTCTTAATCAAAATGCGTGTTCAAACAGTTTTTAGAATTAAATACATATAGCTGGTGTCTACACTAAAACAGGTGAAGGAAATTTTTTAAAACAGAACAAAAACATTTGTGTCAGAAAGAACTGTAAGATATCTCTGCCTACAGGCTGCAGAGAGGAATGGCTAGGCAGCAAATCATCCAAAAATCATATATAAAGATAAAAAATGTAGTCAACTATTATGCACTTGGTTGGCAGAACAGCTCTTAAAAGAAGAAATGACAAGCAAGTATGATGAAAAGGGCATATTTAAAAAACTCTTAATTTTATGTAACTTTTAACAGAGTAATTAATTATAATTATGATAATTAATAGCTCTGGTTTTGATTGATATATGAGAATAAATAAATATTAAAAAGTTATATGCTTGCATAGGAAAAAAATACGTGCTTAAAAACACAGAGATTCACAGAGAGAAGACTTTGAAAATACTATTTTTAATTTTTCTTCTTTCCAAGACCAGGAGGCAACAAAACAGAAGGAAATCAATGAGAATGAAAACATTTCTGAAATTCTGTTCTTAGTAGGTGACAATTACATCTTACAATTTTTTTAGGTTTGATACTATGTTGCTTAATCATCTATTTCTTCATGTTCCCATCTCCATTTGTAACATTTGTAGGAAAAGATATATTTATTTTTCTGTTCCAACCAGGCTCACTGGAATAATTTGGCCTTACTAAAAAATCTATATAGATATTAGCAGTACTTTAAGTATTGCAAGTCAGCAAGAGACACTGCAAATTTAAAGCCCAGACTAATTTCTTCTGTTACCCAAGAATCTTTAAAATAAAAACCCCTTCAGTTTTCAAGAATCTAGGAGGTACATTCGTATCCAGCAGATAAACTATGCTGGATACAAATATGAATACCATCAAATCTGAGTATTGTCCTTTAATCTCTGAAATGAGGCCAGTAAAAACAACAAAATAGCAAACTGTATTGTCTTTCCATTAGAGCTCACACCTAAGAAATAAATCTTGTGGGAGCTTTTGCAAAACATTTTGCTGCTGCAGAAAATGTACACTGTACTCTGAAATTTTCTGGGCAAGCATCTTCACATGGTAGCATGTTGCACAGAACTGTTGGGATAGTCATCTACTGAATGAGACAAAATTAAGACGATAATGTCTGACTGTCACCATGGATGTGTGCTGTTTGGACCTTCCTGGCTAAATTTATATTTGACTATCTAAATGTTTCTTATCCTCAAAATAAGATATAATGTGATAGGATAAAGCCGTATGGACTTCCCTCCTATTTATTTTGTTTTGTGGGCTTTTATCCTATACATGCCTCTGTAAGAAGAATCTGTATAACCTCATTTTTAAAACAAATTGTGGGTATGATGTATGAGTAAACTATATTGTTCTGGATCCAGCATACCAAGAGATGAAGCTGACACAGCTCCTTGCTGCAGGTGCAACAGTAGCAAGGCTGAGCACATATACCTGGTAGGGACATGCCCACAGAACATGTACATGTACCACATATAGATTCCTGGGACAGTCCTGATAGAGACCTTTCTCTGAATCCTTAATTTGAGTTCCTACTTGCCTAGAGTCTCTGAGCTCCTCTGGGGTTGTGGAGATGGGCATATGGGAACTGATGGATCCTGGGATGGTCCTGGGAGGACCTAGTGAAGGGAACTCTTTGTCCTTCCCTCCATGTGCCATTTGTGTTCCTTTGTGGGTGTACAGACAAGCTTGTGTCACATAACATACAGGTCCTGGTGCTCACAGAAATTGTTTTCGTGTCTAACAGTTAGTCAGCTTCAGGAAGTACCATGCTAAGGACATGTGAAAGGACAGAAAGCATTAGAAGTGTTTGCCTTTGGGATTGTATTTGTTGCCAGAAATTTTTAGATGTAGGTTAAATAAACCTTTGCCATAAATCCACCCACAGTCCTGGGACAAACAAGACAACATTTCAATACCTTTTTCAATGTAATTTCCACAGCTTCATGATTTTATGAAGCAACAAGTTTCCAACTCACAGGGTGCACCCAGAGAGACATAGCACCTTCTGCTATCACAGAAGAACAATAGTTGACCTCTGTCTTTTCCCAATATTTGTAGCTTCAAACAGCAGATAAAACATTAGGCACATACTGTGTCATAATTTAATAGGTTTAAACAAAACAAAACAGATTTTGCTTTGCATGCTGCCACTTTTGAAGATGCACATCATAGGACATAAATGGACAGCATATATTGCACAAGCAGGAGGAGTAGCATGGTTTGTTCTGACAGGAACAATAAAAAGACCTGTTGCCCTGCTATGAGAAGCAGATTCTTTCCATTCATGAAAGAAACAAGGTAGGTAGTGCAGACTTCTCAACCATATACTTCCCTCTGAACAAGCAACCCCTATCTGCAAAAACAATCCACTGATATTTTGTGGCATCTCAGGGCTTAATGAAAATGATGCAAAATGACATTGGCATTTCCCTGATCATTCCTACATACAACTGCTTCTGAAATCATCACTGAGCATTTGGCTTGAGTGGTACAACAGGAAAAATGACAACAGAGGTTACTTGTATCCAAAATTTTTGGCATACTGAAGGCTACCCATAGACTCCAAGAAATTACCTGTATGGTTTCTATATTTTAAAAATACATTAATCCCTTTTACCCCTACATAAAAAGAAATAAACTAAACAATGTATATATCAGTTGCTACTGCAAATGACTTTGACTGGGCCCTGATCCAAATGACAGGCTAAACTGTCATTCCCATAGTCAAGCACAGAGGCAGGGGAGTGAAAGCAGCATTTCATCTGCAAGACTACACCCATGGGACAGAGCAGGAAGCTTTGGGCTTCTCAGATCTAGCAGGGTTCAGCTGAAGCACCAGCTGAGCAGACAGATAACTGCTATCTGCTGGATGCCATTGTAGTGGCTGCCTTTAATGGTTCTTCCTTGAGCTAGGATAGATCACACAATGGGCCTGTAGCATATAGTGCCTCTTTCAGGGATTAGAGTCAACCCTTTGTTAAAATGACAGATTAATTTATCATTTACACTTCAGGAAACTCCAGAGAAGCCAGTTACTAGACTGAGTAACCACTGGTTTCTATGTGGCTTATAGAACTAATATTTCATGTTTCAATGTGATGACATCATTTGACACTGTTGGACACGTGTGCTTCAAGATCAAAAACGTGCTCTGAGTGGGGAAGTTCCAAAAACATACTTAACTTCCCAAAGTTTTGTAAACTATCTCCAAAACAACTTCCACTTGGAAACTGCCTCTAGAGGAATCCTTCCCACCCATTTTGTTGTTTGATTACATGCCATTTATTCAGTTGGATGAAGGGTGAACCCTTTTGCCTGAAGCAGACATATGATCTCTGATTTCTTTCATTTTCCCAAAATCAACATCAGCTTTTCTTTCTCATTCTGCTGGTTTTATTGATGCCTATTCATCTGCACAAATTTTACCTTTCCCCTTCCAACCCCCAGTACACCAGACTTACAGTGTAAACACTTCCGTAAACATATGTCCTTAGGAGTACTCACCTAAGTTTTCAATGGAAAAATTAGGAAAATAAAATGGTAATGAAGTTAGTCACCAAAACAAAACTAAAATAAGTCTTAAGCTGATATTTTTATAGAGTTTCTTGAAAATAGTGTTTTGCCTGTGTATAGTGAAAGCTTCACTGAACAGCAAAGTATCCCCAAAAAAGAACTGAAAATTATTTCCAACTTTTTTTCTTGGCGAATGCACATGCTGCTAAGGCAACCTACAGAGCCCCAGGATTAGTTCATCCTCACTGTCAAGTGGGGTCAGCAGGTCAGCAGTGATGGAGCAATGTGCATAATACCTATGCTAAAGAGACTATCTCACTGTCCTTGAATGCTTAACATTATTTTATTAACATAGCCCTGTGTGTTACAAAGCTACTGTGTTTCCAAGCAACATTGTAAACATCCCAAAGGAAGCACAAATCTGAATCAGCAAAAAGTGTCCATGTTCCATATACATCCCCAAAGTCAAAGTGATTTGCCATTTTACTTAACATTACCTGTCAATGACAGAGGTTCCTTATGACTACAGCAATAATAATAATAGCCCAAATAAAGCAAGATGCCTGATGGGCCTTGCTGTATCTTACTGATTTATCATATATTTCATGGAAGCTTAAAGGTGAACCCTATTGTGAATCTCCATGATTTTGTGTATAATGCAGAGAAGCATATCATGTAATTCTGCTATAAATTTATATTGATTTGCTGTACAATGTGTAGAACCTTATGCTGTATCTTCATTGTGAGATTCTTCTTACTCCCAGTATTACACAACTATAACTGTAACTTCCATAGGAAACACTCTTGATTTACCAGGGGGCACAGAAGATTTCACTTTGCAGCTCATTTGTGACCTTCTAATGATAAGTCCTGCTGGAGAAGAGGCTGGACTTTAACAAACACTTACTTTGCCATGTAGCAAAAATAACTGCAGCCAATGAAATATCGAAATATAAAAAGTAGCCTTCAGAACACAGAATCTGGATTAAAACACATTTGCTTCTCTACTAATAAGATGTCATATAGAAATGATATTTTCTCCAAGACATCTAATGCCCAGGCATAGACTATGTGTTCCTCATATCTACCACTTTTCAAAACCCTCAGACTTTTCTATCTTTTCCACAAAAAAAAAAGTTAGTATTACTAACACTGCACGTTGTTACCAACACTGTTCTAGTCACAAATCCAAAACATAGCACCATATGGGCTGCTGTGAAGAAAATTAACTCTATAACCCAGCCAGATACAGTACACTGTTGAATGGTATCTAAGAAAGCAGGTTTCAATAAGGTGGTCCTTAGCCTTACCTTTAAAACCACTGCAATAGAACACAAACAATACAGTGTAGAAAATAATATATTTTAGTTGTCCTTTAGAGATGTCTATCTCTTACCACCGAGCAGTCAGGAGTACTGTGGGAGCTAAGATCCTAACTGAGGTGTACCAGTGTGCTGGATTTGTGTCTGGCAGGGTTTTAGTAGCAGGGGAGGGAGCTACTGTCATGGATACTGTAAAAATCTTTGAGAAGCTTCACCAGCTCCATGTCAGACCTGCATCTGTCCAAGGCCAAGCCAATCAGTGCCTCTGAAATTAAAAAAAAAAAAAAAAAAAGAAAAGTTGACTGAGTTGTTTTGGGGAATCTTTTTGTTTGGAAGAGGATTGGAACATGAGAGACACAGAACAATGATGACACTGAGATCAGTGAGGAGGAGTGGGGGAGGCAGGCTGGAGAAGCCATTCACCTTCAGCCCATGGTGAGATGTCAGGCTGAGCCATTGCAAACCTTAAAGAACAACAGTGGAGTAGAAACCCATGTGCAACCCATGGAGGATCCCACACTGGAGCAGGGGACTGCACCTGAAAAGGCTGTGACTCTGAAGGAAGCTCTTGCTGAAGCAGTCCATCACTGGGAGGACTACAGTTCATGGGAAAGATCCACACCAGTAGGAGAATATTGTGAAGGATTGTCTTCTGTAGGAGGGATGCCATGTTGCAGAAGAGGATGAATGTGAATTTTCCACTGGAGGAGGAAGGATAAGCAGGAACAACATAGGATGGCCTGACCACAACACTAATTTCTTGCCTGGGTGTGATACTGGTATGGAAAAGGAAGAGAACTGGAGCAGAGCTGAGCCTGGGAAGTGGGGAGCAGAGGTGGTGTTTTTAAGATCTGGTTCCATTTATCAGTGTCCTACTCTGATTCAATTGGCAAATTGGTGGTGGGGGTTTTTTTAAATTGATTTCGTTTCCCAAAATTGAGTCTGTCTTTTGCCTGTGACCATAATTGGTGAGTGTGGACTCCAGGTACTTGTCTCAACACTTAAGCCTTTTCTCCTCCTCATCCTGCCAGAGGGGGGTAAGAGGAAGTGAGTGGCTGTGCAGTTACTTTGTTGCTGGCTGGATGAGCTTAAACCGCAACTAGTTAAGTATATAAAATTCAGTGGGATTGAGTGTGTGTCCAATAGCATTGAATTCAACTTTATATTCTATATAAAGACCATGTACAGTGCATATGGAAGATGCACAAGACAATGACATGTTAAGAAGTAACAAGTTCCATCTTGGCTATACTGTAGTCTTATAAGCCAAACAAAAAAGACTGAAAACCTAAGGCCATAAAATTTACCAGGATGGACTATCATATCCAGTGTTAGATGGTAGAAAGCAGTATTTGTGGATGCTGTTATGCTGAGAATTTCATGTCAGTAAAGAAATCAAAAAGCATTCTTAAATTACAATTTAAATTGAACAACTGTTCTTGCATATCTTCAATCAAAGACAATGTTCTGTAGTTGCAAACTCGTCCAAATGGTTTCTCACCTTTGACCAATCATTTTTCATTCAGGAGCTGGTCTCCTGACTGCTGCCCTTCTGGGTTTTTCCCAGGTGATGAATTAGAGCTTGCACAAAGCACTCTCACCTGCTCAGCCTTCTTCACCTCTTTCTTCCCCTGCTCAAGTCTAACATATATGTTTAGTAGAATTGCTTGTAAATAGTTCCTCTGCTCTTTACTTCCTTTACTGCCATACCGTGGGATCATATTTGTCTGTTTGCCACAGATGGTGTATTAAAATGCTGTAAACTAACAGATTTTCAGAGTAGCTAAATTAATGCTCTGCAACAACCTTGCAGGATCAGTTTTTATTTCAAGCATTTGCAGAATTTTGAACATAATTGAGACCTTTAGTTTATAAAAATCATGCAGATGTTGCAAAGAAAGGGTTGCGGAAAAGGGATTGATAAAGTTTAAATAGTGTAACTTTGTTAAGAGATTTAATACATGAAAATGTGAGCTGTGGTAGCAGATACGCAGAGCAAAACCATATAAATATATGCAGTCAGAACCATTTGAAAATGTCTATCCCATGTACTGACTGGTATCTGGGATGTGTATCTAAATTTCAATAATTTAAATTTTGGATAGAGCTAGATTTTGCCTCAAAAATAGAAAGATGATTGAAGTAAGTGTGTCTAGGGTATGTTTATTCACTATGTATTTACAATTTTCCCTAGGAAAAAGTTATCTGGAAAGGAAAGGAATCACTATAGATAAAATGGTAGTCCCTATAAGCAAGTGGAATTTCCAAAATATTTTAATAAAATGTATTTTAATAAGAAGTATTTTAATAAGTATGAAAGAACTTCTAGTGATGGCCTACATTAAATTACAAATACTGAATACTGCCATTGAGTGATTTGTACCTTTGTTGTAATGTTGTTTAAGATACATAAAGGTGATACACACACACACACACGGATATAGATATACACCTTTTACTATATTAAGATTCATACACTGTTATCAAGAACTAAAATAATATTTGAGTCATAGTGCATCCTTTACTTGAATCTATGCAAATTCAACAGTTAATTAAACAGATGGCAAAGATATGCATTAGCTTTCAGCTCACATATTACCTTTTTTTAAAAATATTGTTAGTACATATATAAAATGTATATATGTATATAAGTGACATTCAGCAGAGCATAAAAACTTGAGAGCCCTGGGGAAAGTTGCACGGTACACTGGT
>JANIJG010005649.1:102628-122300 GCA_024611175.1 Megaceryle torquata
AATTTATTCAAGCTTTGGTATTGATTAGATAGATTATTAAATTAAATATGTAAGTGGTTGGCATGTAAGTGTATCTGGTGACAAGTACTTAGAAAATAGATGTCAATTTATCTTGTCAATTTATGTTTTCTTGCTATAAGACAACCAGTAGAACACCAGTTCTAGTCAGTTGGTTTTTGTTTCTAAATGTCTTGATATAAGTTAATTTTATCAGATATTTTGATATATACAGTGAAAGGTTTAGCTGTTGTTTCTCCAGTCTTGTGATAAGAAAACAATATGGATAGTACATAATATATATAATGAATTTCATGTTCATTAAATCCAGTTATAGAAGTTCATTATATATTATCTCTTATAAATGACTGTATACAGTGACAGATAATTATAAATAAAAGACAAGCACAGTGTCTTATAAACCCCATTAAAATATTTGGAAATTGGTAAAGTAGCATGACATCCCTCTAATATGTATATATACATATATAATGAAGACAAAAATGCACATTTTTATCTGATTCTCTCAGTCAATTTGCCACCCTTAAAATCAGGTCCAGAATAACTCCAATGTAGAAAGTGAATCAAAATATCTTCTGAGATTTCAACTTCGAAATGTGGTCAGTGTTATGCCAGGGTAGATTTCCAAATCCCAAAAGAACTGAAAGAACAATGTAACTCAGTTTTATAAGGTATTTCATTGAGAAGGCTGAGTTCACTTGTGTTTTGTTTAATATGCTTTATTTTTAAAGAATAATTCATGAAAACCAGACATGGATCTGAAAATTGACTTTGGAAACTCTGGTGTGGTAATATGCTTCTATTTCATGATCAGTTTCTGGATAAACTTTAAAATTAAGACCATTATGCCTGCAGAAGCTTAATATAAGTTCCATAGACATTTCTGGCACAGCTTTGCTTAGCTAATATATTTACTACCATACAAAAATCCTATCACATTAACACAAATCAGACATACAGTGTCGTGCCTTAGTACATCTTTGCCAGATGAAGAACCAAGGAATAGCTATTAACCTTTGTGACTGTTGGGACTAAATAATAAGTATGACAAGAGAGCTGTCTGAGCTAGGAAATAATTTTTATGGATGTCTTCTGCCAAGAGCTTGTGAAAATGAGAGTGGGAAATACCCAGAAAGAGAAGACAGAACACAGGTCAGAAGACAGATTCCCAGAGCCCCTGAAGAAGTGTTAGGGCAGCAAAAGAGAAGCATCTTTCAGAATGGGAAGTTCTGCTTAAATGAAGGGCTAGACTTGGACAAAGAAAATCAGTCTGCAGCAAAGAAAAATAGTTGAATGATCTGAGGCACTCCAAAAAAATGTGTCATGTAAGGGAGAGAAGCAAATCTACCCACCAACCATAGACTGAGACAAAGGAATGTATTTATCATGTTTCCTTAGATTATTTATTTCCTCTTGCTACCTGAGTATAAAGTGAGCTCTTTGGAACCTTACAAAAGGTTTTAGCATACCAGGTGCTACATTTCAAGTACAATACTCTAAGGGAAGAGTGGAAGACCCATCATTAGGCAACCAGAATGTCTCTTTTCACACTTTCTAGTTCTAAAAGTTGACAGCAGCATTGATTGAATCTTGCTTTCACGCTACTGATGAACAAACATTTTCATTCATAAATTCCTACACATAGATCAAAATATTGTGACAAGATTAAAAATGTCAGAAATCACTGTTATTATGAAGGTGGGGTATAAAATAAGGGTTATCTTTAATAATAAAGGATGACAGAAGCAACAGTAATAAAAACAGAGAGTAAGTCTAAAACCAACCTGATGCTATTCCAAAAAACTTTATTTTTCTTTACACCATCTGCCATTTCTAATTTTAGGATAGGTCTTCTCTTCCTCTGTTTTAACCACTGTTTACCAGTTTCTGAACTTATATCTTCACTCATTCTTTCTGGTTTTAACCTACTTTTTCTTTTCCTCTCGTCACAGTCATTTTTCTCATCCTCGATAACATCAGGTTTCCCTAATAAAGTCCAGTTACTGCTCTTCATTCTCTGGCTTCTTTGCCCTTTTTTTCCTCATTTGCCATTCAGCTCTGAATTAATCCATTGAATATCAAAACAGACATAATACCAGATCCTTTTTAATTGCGCAGTAGCCTGACACTCCTGGTTTTCTACGTATCATTCCCTCTTCAAGGCTCTATCTTTATGTTATCTTTATTCTCAATTCTTGCAAACTTCATTCAACAGCAGAATTCCTTATGTATAGATTACTTTTATAATCCCTATTGTCTTTTTGTTTACGGCCATTAAGATACCAATTCCTGACTCTCAGTTTCTACAGCCGCAGTCATTTGCCCCTCTCTCTACAATGTTCATCATCCTAGCCTAAGTTTTAAACCAACCTCTGGTTTACCAAACCTTCACCTACTGAATGGGCTGGAAGAATTCCCATAACCATGCTGAACAAGAAATTCCCCTCCTTCCTCAGTTCTCCTGCTCCTCTGCACCATTGCCATTATTTCTACTTTTCTGTACATTATACAATCCTATTACAGTTGTACAGTTGCTCTTTTTCACTTCACTTTCATTTTTCTTCTTTTCACCAGCATGTCTGTTCACTTAATTTGAAAAAAAAAAAACTTAAAAAAAAAAAAAAAAAAGCCTCTTAATGTTATTTCATTAATATCAGCCTTGCACTGTCCTAAATGTACACAGAGAATAAAATGCAACCATGTAAATACAAAGGTGGGAAAAAAAAACAAACCAAAGCATTACAAACATTTTTCAAAATATTTACTAATTTCAAGATTCTTAACCATTCACTGTATGCATTTACACAGCATCACTACAAGAGAATGCTCCTTCTAAATAAAATACCCCAGGCATTTATTCCTTTCACTATCCAATTCTTCTGTTTCTAACTCATAATGTTTCATGGCAACAAAGTATCGGATAAAAGTTTCGCCTAATGCTTCCCTAATGCACAAATCTTTCTCGAGTGCAACAAGAGCATCTTCTAGTTTCAGAGGGACTGACGAGTGTTTCAGATCAGCAGTGTGATTTTCTTCTTCAAGCATATCATCATACCTAAGTCCTCTCTTTACTCCATCTAGACCTGCAGCAATAGTAGCAGCAAGCACCAGGTAGGGGTTTGCTGTTGCAGAACATAATTTATTCTCTATGTTAGTGCCTTTTCCACCATGACATTTGACATTAAAGGCACAGCTGTTATCATTATATGCCCATTTTGCATTTACAGTCTCTTTTGATTCTTTACTGTATTTAGAGTAAGGCTTACGGCAGCTGGTGGTAGGAGCCATCAAGCAGCTGATAGCTGCTGTGTGTGCCAAAAGACCTGATAACCAGTTTTTTCCTATATCTGAGAGCTCCTCAACTCCATAACCAGCAGAAAATAAATTCTTCTGGCCGTTCACGTCCCACAGGCTATGTGATAAACCCCCTGAATTGTAGAATCCCGATTCTGAGAAAAAGCTAGCCACATAGTTATACTTCTTAGCCACCTCTTTAATGCCTGTTCTAAACGTGAAGGCACTGTCAGCAGCATCTATGCCAAACGCTGGATGAAAAGTGATTTCCATTTGCCCAGGCCCACTAGAAGAAGAAAAGCTTTCAATGTTGGCACCAGCATAATACATTCCTTCAATGAGCTCCTGAATGAATGTCTGGTCATGGTTATTTAGTATTGTGGCTGCAGGAAAGGATATTGTCTTCGAATTTACTACCTCAGTAATGCCATAAATACAAAATTCATAAGTGAAGGCAGAATGCAGAGAAAAACCATTGTCCTGAAGCTGGCTCAGCTGTTTCTTGGCAATGTGCCTCGGTGAGGTCATTAACGGGTTGCCCAGCACAGTGAAGGAATCACATATCACTCTTGCAGTCTGCTCAGTCCAGGGTAGTATTCGAAATGTTGATAAGTCAGGGTTCAGGATTATGTCACAACTAAAATTGGTTGCATTTATGTAATCTAATTCATTATCTTTAGGATTCAGTGTCAGCTCAAGATAACTTCTGGGCATGGCAACACCATGAATTGCTTTCTCCTAAACACAGAGCAGAATAACAGATTAGCAAATAAGAAAAGAACTCAACAGGATTTTTATGTGTGTAAAATTTATAAATACATATTCTCACTAAGAACAATAGTATTTTTCCTGAAAGAACACTAAAATGCAGTGATTACTAAAGTGGAGGGCAACAGCTATTTACTGTGTCATTGTGAAGCACAACAACCTTCTAAGTGATTGTTATGAAAACCCTGGCACCAAAGTATCCCAATGACCAAATTTCTATAAAGAACTAAAAAATTGTTCAATACTTGCCTTGCATGGTATTTATACACTTATGGGCATCTACAGTTAGGTGCAAACTTTGCAAGTCAGACTTCTATCTATAGTTACCTATTAGGCTTCCATATCCTTTGAGCCATATCCTCCATATTCTTTACATAGACCCAAGTGACCACAAAAGATTCATGCAAATATGAATTCGGAATGCAACTTCTCTATAAATGCTGTAACACACACCTCCCTGTTTTTCATATGCAAAGTTTAACTGGTAATTCTCACTTTCTGGACTTAGTAAGTTTGGACATAAAATGCAGGGAAGCACTTCTGAATGAGAAATTTTTCTAATGATCAGTAATTGCTACCTTTTGGGTAACAAACAGGATATACACATGATTATACTTTCTTCTCCATTTGAACAGATTGCTGCAGCTTACTTAAAGGAAATGTAGATAGAACCACAAGGAAGGATCATCTTTACAACTTACCTTACATTCAAACCCTTAGCTGATGGACCAAAATTATGCCAAGTTCTATCAAGTGAAATTTGGGTCTGCATAGAGTAGATCGTCCTTACTACTATTTGAGGGAACAGAGGAATAGACGATTGCAGTGATGAAAAAATTCCTTTGAGAACATGAAAAAGTGGAGGAAATGGATAATTTGTTCAAAGTTTCAGTTTCTGCCTGCACTGTGATAAATAAATAAATAGATTGACTGCGCCACAAAAATACATAAAGGTACAGCTAGAAACCAAAAAACTTACATGAAAAAAGCGAGAAGGAACATTCTTTGATCTTGACACACCATGGAGGTCTATTGATTCAAATCTGACAAACTGTACGCTGTCCCTGGCCATCTGCTGTTTAATAAATTCAATATGAGAGAACAGGTGAAGGAGAGTTGGACTTCTGAGGCCGTTTACATCAGGGTCTCTGCCGGACGCTATAAGTGAAGAGGAATGTTCACGTCAAACAAAATAATGAATGCTGCAATACAGGTTGTTCTCCTAAAAATTGCAATGGTGGGAAACCATGACATGAAGTATTAAAACAAAATTAAGAAAAATATATGGATCACAAACTTTTTGTAAATAGACACACTTTTTTTTTTTTTTTTTTTTTTTTTTTTTTTTTTTTTTTCTCTGAGCACCTGTATAAATTCCCTTATTTTTGGGATGGTCTATAACTTAATCTTTTCTTCAAGTTGATAAGAGATGGGGCAAACCCAGGAATTTCTGAGGGATACTTCAGCTGTTTTGTTGGGTGTTTTTAGGAGAACAAATAACAGCTGGATACCTATTTCCCACTGAAAGCTGATAGAATTCAAATGCTATATTTTTTTCAATGCCTTTGAAAAGTGCATGAATACAGAAACATGGCAAAAAAGGACACTTGTCTTCTACTAAACCTTTCTCAAGACCTCCTGAGGAGGACTGCAGTCTTCCACACCACAGGCAGCATACTTTTAAGAGAAGTTTATGCATTTATGAATTTGCTGCTATGGAGTTGTCTTCTTAACTCTATTACAGAAGTTGTAGGACTGTATAAAATTCTTGACATCAAAACAGTAACATCTGAGTATAACACCTGTAATGGAGCAGAGAGCTGGGCACAGTAACGTCATTTCACAAGCTTCTTGATCTCTCATCCTGCTTTTCTTTTGAGTATCTGTATATTATTATTAAAGTTAAAATACATAAATTATTAATTTCCATTTAGTACAATACACCAACTAAACCAAGGTTAAAATTTGATATTAAGATATTAAAAAAATGTGGAAAAAATATTTCTTTCTACTTTTCTGGGAAGAAAGTTGCCCATTCTTCCTGCGGATATGAACAGATTAAATTCTGCAGAACTTTCAGTTGCACAGTGGAAGATCACCAGCAGCAGCCATTTACCACCACCCTTCAAATGGAAGTTACAAGCTTCATGCTGAGGCACTACAAATGCTAGTATGAGCACTCCCAGTCTCTCTATTACCAAACTATCCAAACTAAAGTAGAACTCCTTTAGCAGTAGCCAGCAGGCACAAACACATCTTTTTGAACTTTCCTTTGAGGCAAGTAGGACTACCAGTTGTGGGGCTGCAAGGAGGCTCTGCAGCTAGCACAGCACAAGGCTTCCAATTATTCCTTGAGGAGGAAGAAAATTCACCCACATCCATGGACTTCTCAGAGTCATTGAATATTACATTCAGCTTAAGTTGGCAAGGAGGTGACAAGGTTACTTTAGTTCAGTGAAGTAGGAAGAGGTTAAGTAATAACAGTGTTCCCTGAAGAATGATAGGTGAAAGCACAGGTCAAAATTTAAGTAAATTTAAGATTCTATAGGAAAACAGAGTAAAAATACAAAAGGTAGAAACAAGAAAAAAATAATTTTATCTCATCCACTTTTTGTGACATCTTTCCCTTTGGTCTGCTTTGTCTGTAAACTGCTTATGGAAATAGCGTTTTTCCACTGTTCTATAAACATGAGGGAACTATATCTTTAAAAGATGTACATAAATACATTAAAGGAAGTCCTGTTTAAATATTTTGTGTAACACTCACTATTACAAACACTGCCAAAACACAATAGCAGCAGAGACAATATATAAACTGGCCTTGCCTTGCATATGTCAACTAAGTAATACTTATCTGACTACCACTTCAGTCGCCCTGTAACATTGTTTTACAACATAAATTTTTATTGACATATAGCACATTTGACCTCTTTATGAACCTGAAAATTTATTAATAGCTAATAAATTGTTGTTATTTATTAGATTAATAGAATTATAAAAGATTCTAAAAATCTTCCTGCAGATTACATCATGTAGCATTTTCTTCAGGTCCAGGAACAGAAGGCTGAGTTTCTCTGTAAAAAGCAGTGCTTTATCTCTTATTCTACAGGTGTTTGATTTCCTCTGAAAAGATGGTAGACATTTCCTCTCCACCACCTGTCACTCAGTGGTTTTTATGTCTTCCTATTATTAAAAGTAAAGTTTGACTGGCAACCCTTGACATCAGAATATTATTGACTATTGATGTAAATTTTAAAAGTGTTTCTTGTAATGTCCTGAAATTATGCCTGTTTAAATTTGCATCTCATGAGCAAATATTTTTCAGGTAAAAATGTATAATTCGTTATAATCAACAACTGTAGATCTGGCCCAAGTATTAATTTGTTTTAAAAGTAAAAATATAAATATACATAGTTCAAACATTACCAGTGATAGGGAATTTTCCAAATTTTATATAAATCTGTTCTCTTCCAGCTAAAGTTATTTGAATAAATGCATAAATACATAATTAGATTACATGAAATATGATAAATTAAGGGAAAAGTCCTACAAAGCAATTTTTTTTAAGGAAAATTAAGCAAGCAAAAATTAATAACTGAAGAAGCAAGAGTATGTCTTCTCCAGTTGGACTTATTATGATTAATGATATTTTTTTTTTAAATGAGGAGACTAAAACTTACATGTTGGTCTAGTAAAAGTCTAAAATTAGGCTATATAGCAGTCTAGACAGCCCACTAGTCAAAACACAGATACTTACTCATTTACAGTAGCCTTTACCCAAAATCTGTTAGAATCAAAAGAAACAGTCCCACAACTTTCACTTAGTTTTTACAGTCAGTTCATCTTTTATACCATTTGCAGATTATTTTTCCCATTGAAATAAGTTTCTGTAAATTGTATGATAGACAAAAAAATATCCTAATGACTTAATATCTCTGACTGATTTTGGAAATATGAATGGGGATTTGTTTCTTTAATAATATTTAGTGAATAACTACTAACAAAACTTACTTTTCTCTAGCACAGGTCCCAAAATATATTTTCTTGGAAGCCCCTAAATAAGTCACTTGAAAGCTAAGTTCATGAAGCCAGTGATGACTAATGTTTGGAAAGGTATAGTGGGGAACTATATATACTCTGGTTTGCCCAGTTCATGCAGTCTTTATCCAGAATATTAGTTACTGGAAATAAGGTAGATAATAAAATCACAGAATCACAGAATATTCATGGTTGGAAAGGACCTCCTAGAACACCAAGTCCAACCATACCCATAACAAAAAAAAAAAAAAAAAAAAAAAAAAAAAAAAAAAAAAAAAAAAAAAAAAAAAAAAAAAAAAAAAAAAAAAAAAACAAAAACCACCTAAATAGCCTAATCAAACACAACTTCAAAAACACAAAATAACCCCTTACATGCCTGCGAATAAATATTAGACAGGTCTAGCTGATTTAGATATACAGTCTAAAAGTCTTGCATTCTTATGAGGGAGGATTGTGTTCATGAGGATAACTGTTTCTTTAGCTTTTTGAGCCTTTAGAAATAATGGCATCTTTACTTTTATTTCAGAAAATTTACTTATGGAACCATGTATGTACATTTCACAAGATGTTCAGAATTTTTTTCATATTTTAATTTCAAAAATCAAATACCCAAACTGGTCACCTTTTTTAAAGCAGAATGGTATGTACAGACTTAGATATCTATATAAAATCAATAGTGCAGAGAAAAGCACCTCATGTTTGGTTTTCTACAGTTCTATCTGTATTCCCCATTTAAGTTACCACTGAGAAATTATTAGTATTTCTCATGTTTCTTTTGTAATTAGTACAAAATATCTACAAATATATTAAAAAAAAAATCTTCAGATCTTTAAAAAATATTAATACTACAAAACTAAAAATTTCACCAAAAAAACCCCTACAAATTGTTTTATTAGGATTTCTAACTGAATGGGTATTAATATGGAAATAATTCTGGTTGCTGAAGGCAAATAGTTAACATTAGCTTTATCTTCTCAGCAACAGAAAAGTACCATGATAGAAAAAAATGCACGTCGCAGATCAATGTCATTATCTGCTTGTTCAAAGAAATCCTTTCCCATGGTCCCTTATTAAATCACATTGCATCTAAAGCAAACAATTTCTCAGCTCTATAAGAGGTGACCGTGTCAAACTGATGAAATGAAAAGAATGCATTACATGTTACCAGGAGAGCTGACAATGACAGGAATAAGCTGACCTAACAAAAGCAGTAGTGGTATTGAAAACTCTTTGCTGAGAAACATGACCACCAAAGTAATGTAAGACAGTAACAGCAGACACCAGAAGCTAGACTCCAGATACAAATTATGCACAGGAAAAGGAGAAGTGTTTCCATCATTCCTCCCACAATCTCTTCCTCCCATTGACTCTCCAGCAGCACCATCTGTGCCAGGTGTTCTCATTCCTGATACAACTCTTCTGAAGTCACAAATCTTCCTCATACACCATGAGATGGGGTCTGGGTACAGCTGAGTCGCATGAAGCATCAGAGCACACGTCCCTGTGCTCTGTGGCACACTGTGGCACCTCTTACTGTCTCAGAGTGGTAGGGAAATAAAAAGCCTTCTAAGTGTAGGAACTGCTATGCCAGTGAAGTCAGCGTTTCATCACTCTAGAGATGTCTCTGGTACCAGCTATTATCAGGAAACACAAGGTGTTCTTTGCAAAAGAGTCTGTCTAAAGAGCATGGGTTTTGCAGTTCCTCACTGAGAAGGTGGTCGTGCGGTTAGGACCAGGAGTGCTAATATCCAAACTTGTCCTAATTTCTTCCTGATCCTTAGAAATCTAACAGTGGGTGCTCTGCAGATCTATGTGAATACTGACCCCTTAATAAAAACAGATACCTTGTACTGATGATTTCCACTAGCAACGAGTAATCGCACATCTACACTCTTCCAAATCCTATGGAAATTCCTGTCAGTACTAATTTAAATAAAATTTAAGACCAGCCAGTCTACTTGGTTTGTACAGCATGCTACTTACTGTTCTCACATTTGTCTTCAAACATTAACAGCCTTTATTTCTCAAACCTCATATATCCACTTTTCCTATGCTAGATATCATCCATATTGCTAGTATTTAAAGCCTCTAAAAGAGATTCCCATCTGGTGTTTAACATGGGAAACAGACATGAGTACTGGGTTACATTTGAATTGTACTATTGATGTGAATAGTGATCAGAAACATTTTCAGTTGAAAACTCTGTGTAATTTACAATTCTTTTTCACCAAAGTTTTGCAAAAAATGTCTTCTGCTCATATTTTTGCTCCCTTACAAGACCTCTAACATGCAAATAAATGTGTGAGCACACCAGAAACCTATCAAAGCATGAGAAATGGTAAAAATATTCCCCTGACCTGTTTGATATTGACGCTTATAATGCTTTTTCCATCTTTTTTCTTTTTGTCTCGTGACAGTTTGCCTTCTTTTTTTAATCTTAACTGTAAAGAAGGCTTTTTAACTGATATGTCCATGGAGAAGCTCATCTATCTTTTGTGAGTTTTATACCTAATTTAGAGAGCAATGAGCTTCTCCAATCATCTGCGAATTCTTCTTTCCAAAGTGTATGACAACATGACATAGCTTCTCAGAGAAGCTACATTAAGAATCAAATATAAAATTTTATTTATCAATAGATGAAATGCAAAAAAAAATCACCCATATTTTTTTACCTGTCAGGGTGTTTTATAAAAATGTCTCCTCTGTATTTAATGAGAAATTTATCACACTTCTATAGAAAGGTTAGAAAATATTCCACCTAGGCAAGAGGATTTGAAAACAAAATATGCAGGTGTCTGAAAAAATAAAATTAAAATGAGTAATACAGAATATACAGAATATACAGAATCATATACAGAATATACAGAATCATAGAATTACAGAAACATAGAATCATAGAACATTAAGGATTGGAAGGGATGTCAAAAGATCATCTAGTCCAACACCCCTGCCAGAGCAGGATCACCCAGAACACATCACACAGGAATGCGTCCAGGTGGGTTTTAAATGTCTCCAGAGAAGGAGACTCCACAACCTCCTTGGGCAGCCTGTTCCAGTGCTACGTCACGCTTACCATGAAAAAGTTTCTCCTTACGTTTACATGGAACCTCCTATCTTCCAGCTTGCACCTGCTGCCCCTTGTCCTATCATTGGACATCACTGAGAAGAGCTTGGCTCCATCCTGTTGGTTGGTCAAACATGGCTTCCCCTTGGTAAAACCATGTTGATGGCTCCTAATGACCCTCTTATCCTCAATATGCTTAAAGACAGCATAACATAAGTTGTTCCATCACCTTTCCAGAGATGGAGGTGAGTCTGACTGGTCTATAGTTACTCGGGTCCTCCTTCTTACCCTTGTTGAAGACTTTTTGAGTGATATTTGCTTTCCTACAGTCCTCAGGCACCTTTCCTGTTCCCCACAACTTACCAAAGATGATGGAGAGTGGCCTAGCAATGACTTCCACCAGCTTCCTGAGCACCTGAGGGTGCATCCCATGCATACCCACTCGAACAACCTAACTAGTGATCCAAATATGACAGATCTAGAGTGACACATCTTTCTTCAAACTCAAATAGAAAATCTGTATTTAAGGAAGAAATCATTGAGCAAAGTTACATGAACTGAGATATACACTATTGTATATTACGTAGCCCCTTTTGTTCTAAAAATGTTTGACCTAATTAAAAAAAATCAAGTGAGAATGAGTGAGACCTCCACATTAAATAGGAAGTGAGATTATTTAGCAGAGAAGACTTTGCACAATATTAAAGGCAAGGACTAAACTCTTCTTATATATCTTGTAGAAGGAGAAGCAGATAACAGAGGGATCAAGCAGAGAATGTATTTCACTTACATAAGGTCTAAACGAATTGTTTTGACAACCTTTCACTATTACTACAAAGAAAGTAAGCACCTCCAATGGGTGGGAAGAATTACTGTTTGAATATACCTCTTTCTCTTACAGTTACAGGATGATAGGCTTACTACAGGCACCAGAGACAAAGGAGTTGAATCTCAACTGAAAGGGGACAAAATAGATCAGAAAGACAGGATAGAGTTGGCATCTGAGCATTTTTATTTTGTATAGATTGGGGGGAAAATTGGAAAATCACAGAGTTACAGAGCAGGAAGATTTCAGCTTTGGTTTGCTTTAAAGAAAAATAGCTACTTTTAGAACTTCTGCAGTAAAAAAAAAATAAAAAATAAATAGCAAGTTCATTATAGCTCAGTTCAGAGAGAAAAGGAAAAATAGGCAGAAAATATAATGGTTAGTTCAACAGAAAATAAGGGCAATCAAGAAGCTTTAGCAAGGAGCTGAGCTTCATCCCTGCTGTGCTCAAGTTGAGTTAAAATGTAGAAAAAGAAATATTAGAAAACTATTATTCAGCTGCACATAGAGCATGAAGAAGGAACATAAAGGAACAGTATGGCTTTGTTTTTTCATTTTAGGAGAGATGCAAGAACAGTGTAGATTGTGTAAAATACAAAGCAGAGAAGAGTAGCAAGTAAAAAACACAGTCCTAAGTAACCCCCAAAATAAGATGTGGTTATTTTGCGGGGATGATTGCAACAGTAGTGAATATGAAGTACTCAGAGCAGGAACTTATGTACCTCTCCTATGTCCACTTACAGCTCCCAAAGAGTCTCCGCTTCTATTTCCTTGCCACAGACTAGACTTTCTGAGCAGAATCAGAGGTGACAGCCATGCACTTCCAGGAGAGCACAGAAGACAGTGGAACCACAGGGGGAGTTTAAATTTTGTTAAAGGTGTGTGGGCAAGCTTTTTAACGTCAATGGAGTAAAATGCCTAGGCTATTGTTTTTTTGAAATCTTATTTTAATAATTCTGCCCCTAGGAACCATCATTTGTGACTGCCTTATTAGGAAAAATGAGAGCTTTAAAACGGTAAGAGTGACAACATGAGATTATTCATTGTAATAGAAAATGGAATTGCTTGTACAGCTGATAAATCCACTCTTAAGTATGAAATATAGCCTGTAAGTAGCTACCTGATATGCTTTTCTTCAGAAGAACAACTTAGCAAAGGAACTTAGTATTTGGAGTCAGCACCCACATAACAGTTTATGTGCTTCTAGGAACTTTCAAACATTTTTTTTCCCTGTGTACTTGAAATTTCAACAGTAACTAGGTAGCTATTAGCAGCTATAGCTAAGACCTATTTTCTTTTTCTTCAGAAATTTCCCTCTCCCTCCAACAGTTCTGATCCCATGCTGGTCATATTTACATGGCCTCACTTGATATATACTCAAGAAGATTAGCTCTGTTGAGAGGATCTGCTCCCATACCTACTCAGGTTTCTGGGAGCCCAGCTCTGCAGTCTGCACTCAAGGAGATTTTAACGCTTTTTTTATCCCAGCTACAAATCAAGATATACAAAGGGAATTTGAAGACTGAGGTGACAGACTGATTCCAGTGTATTTCCCACCTACATCTATCTGGAGGTACTGTTGCCTCATAAGGTCCAGAAGATAGATTTCTCCTAAGCCTGTGTGGTGGCAGCAGGTTCTGCAGGTCTCTCTGACCATATGCAGTGTGGGTGGCTGCTGAAGCCACCTGCAGTCCCTGGCTCTGGCAGCCCATATCTCCCTGTGACATAGAAGCCAAACAGTGTGGTATATCACAATTCTTGGGAACATCCCATTACTCAAATTGAGTTATTTTCTTTAGCCTGCTCTCTGGCTACCATAGTATAAGTACTCTAATTTAGTAGCATGCAGAGCAGCATGTGTTAAGATCTGAGATCAGAGATGTCAATATACATTTATATTACATGCTACATACACTACGCATATAGTACATGCATGCATTCATGTATGTGTGCATGTACCTATTATGAAGTGTTACGTAATGCTATATAGATGAAATTTCATCTGAATTTTTCTGTTTGGAAGCCCTCTTGGTCTCCCAAGAATGCAGGTGCTGAACAGTTTAAGAAGCAACTGATTATTAATGATTACATACCAATTTGCAGAAATGCAGATCATTAGCTTATATACATACTTATGCAAGTAAAATTCCCAAAATCATTTTAGTGCAATCAGTATATCTGTCTAATTAGCTATATGAATTAGCTTCTATCTTTCCATGGTGATGAATGAGATTAAAAGAGCTTTAGCTCCAGCTCCAGTTTCACTGACATTATCCAAGTAATACTTTTCATACTGACCCAAATATCTTGCATGTCTGTCTCTTTTCTGTTTTTTGGTTTGTTTTGTTTTCATGTCCAAACACATCTTTTACAAAGGAGCAGATAAGCAGTGGAGAAAATGCACATGCAGTAATATTTCCCCAGTTTCCAATCAGAATTCGGAGGATATGTGGATTTATTTTATTACAGAGATATTAACCAGATAATTAACATGACAGTATTTCAGTCCTCTGTATTGTATTGAGTCATTAAAGCTCAGATACATGTCTTAGCCTTTCTGCTGCTGACCTCTAGAGATTGTCCCTTAACTGTGTATTTTTAGAGCAATAATGCTTTGGTCATATCTAGACACTGAGTAGATCTGAAATACAACCTATTGCAATTAAAAAAAAAAAAAAAAAATCAAGATTTCTGATTTCAGAAAGTTCCAATGTTTGAAAACTTGCAAACTACAAGAGGCTGTATTTCAGATCTACTCCTTGTCAAGATATGTTTAGATCCAAGACTTCAGGCACTTGGTAACTAAACTATTAAAGATAATATGTTCATCATAAAAATAAAATATTTATTATTTTATCTTATCAGTCATATTAAATTATCACTAATGACAATGAAATACAGTTTATGCAGAGGCTTATTAAAGAGTGTACCATCTTATCTAAAACTTTCTTCTCTTGTTACTAAATGTAAATGGATTCAATGAAAATTAAATTTCAAACATACATTTCTAATTAAGTAGGAACCACTTTTGAGCATTTCACTTACTAATGGAAACATACACTGAGTCTTATAAGAAGTTTGGTCAAAGCCCAATGGAATCTGAACTTCATGAGATTCCAAAATCTTTGTGTTTGGATATGTTTCTGGTGAGACAAAACAGTTCACCCCCGCCTCCCTTCATAGTTAGTTCTCATGTATAGTTCTATTACAGTCATTGTTATCACCAATGATACAGTGTAGGTTTAACCCCAGAAAGCTTTAGGCATTTTGGAGTTAGGCAAACAAACTAAACTGATCACCATGAGACTTCTTCCCCAGTGAGTGAATAGAGGTGCCCACCTCTAGAGGTCAATTTCATATCAACCTCTAATACCTCTTTCAAGACAAAATGCCTATCTTTCTCTACGGAGTAGGTAATCAGTTTGGATTAGCCACTTTAAGTGGATAAAACTGGGTTGAAATCTCTTTGTGGAACCTGCAATTAATCTCATCAGATCCCTGTACCTTGTAAATGGTGTTACGACAAAGAATTATTATTCCTACATTTTAAAATATATGTACTGGTTTTGTAGACATTGAGAAAATGGTAGTAATCTAAACATGCCAATGTATTTTGCTAGCTTTTCAGCAGTGCAAAAAAGAAGTAGTAACTCTGGAAAGGGTACAGCATCAAATGCAAGCTGAGAAATAATCCTCTAACCTCTTTATTCTAAAGATATTAATAGAGAGTGGTTTGACCACAAAATATCTTTGCAAAATTTCGTATTTCTCATGCAGTGCCCTGAATTAGCACTGATAATGTTCATGGATATCTTGTTCAGACTTGTTCAAAATGGGTAGCACAATTTGTCTACTGACAAATCCTGCTGTAGGTAACAACAACAGATACATACAAACTGTTTTCAGAGTAGGTATACTAATGTTTCTACCCATCTGAAAGACTTATAAAAAGGCAGGATAAATTAATTTGCTACTATTATATTTTATTACACAATGGACAAAGTATCAATGAAAATAAAAGATCCATATCTTGCATATCAGTGAGATAAATCAGAAGGCAAGATATCTATCCTGAAAAGCTGATAATATGATCTGAGCCTGATGCTCCTGGAAAGTTATTAATCTGATATCTATTTAACTGGCAAATTGTTGTTTGTGTGCTTCCTGGAATAGACACAAAACAACATGCTCAGGCCCATTACCTTACCATAGCTAATAATAGTTTTCAGTTTGCTGATACAGATAGCCCAAAAGTATAGCTTTTACTGTTTAAAAAAAAAATAAATTACAGCCTTTTAGTAGCAATTAATTGGTTCTATAAACACTTCCAAAATGGGTTTATTGAACAGAATGAAGATAAGTGGAAGTTCTCTGCTTCATTTGCTTTTTCTACCCTATAGTTTATATGAGGTATTTCTGCATTCCAATACTCTCACAGGACAGATAATTGAAAAAATCCTCCTTATATGGGAGCAATTTCTGCTGCTGAAAAAAAGGAAATTTTAAGAAGCCCAGATGCCAACAGAGCTTTGCAGTGTCCAACAGACCTTTGGGAACTGTTGCTTGTGCTCAGTTTAAATGAGGAAATGTTTCCATTTTATTGATAAAGACATGACAGCTTTTGTATGGCAGTTTTTGGCAGGCAGCTGGGCTTCATAAATGCTTTACTTAGAAAAAAAAAAAAAACCAAAAAAAACACCAAAAAAACCAACCCAACAGCATAGATCAGATGTAGACCATAACTTCTGACTCATCCCAGTCACACAGAAACCACGGTGTCAATTCTCATGCACTTAGCTCTGACTAAAGTTTGCAGCTTAACAAAACCCCACAAAACAACAGAAACATTTTCTTTGACAGGACAGCAGATGATGTTTAAGTATCCTTACCAGTGTGGCCTTCAGAGGAGTCAAACTGAATCTCGGGAGCTGTGCCTTCTGCATGTGTAGGAGCTGCTGGTAGTCCCACAATAAGTTGATCCATGCCACTTCCATCTGGTTGCTGCTGATCAGACCCAGCAGAGCTGAGGACCAGGAGAGGTTTGCTCTGCTGCCCCACTCCCTCCTTGTGGAAGCTATGGCACTTTTGATTCTCCTTTCCAAAATGGGGACTAAAAGTCTCAAATGGTCGGCCCTGCTTGTCAGTTGTTTTCTCCTGTGGCTTCAAATTTTTCTGAGAAAAAGAGCTCCCTGCCTTGCCACTGTAATTGGGACCATGAGCAAGCAAAGGACCTTCACTCAGCACATTTTTCAACTCTTGCAGACTTTGTTTAGAAATGTTAAGTGCCCCTGTGAAGGACTCTGTAGTGCCACTTCCTTTTGTGGTTACAGTACTTCCCAGGGAGCCCATCTTTGTCACATGAAACTGGACATCTTTTTCTTCCATCCCACCCCATTCTTTCTGCTTACTCTGTGCCTTCTCACTGCACTCTCCTCTGCATGCTGCCTCTGTGCACCCAGCTTTCCCTGTGCTCCTTGTGGGTTGCACACTCATGGGCTGATCCATTTTAGCTGGTGTATCTATTACCTCATGAATTTTTTCTATTATTATTTTCCCAGTGTCAACATTTTCCTGGATTTCTCCAGCCATGTCTTCTTTCATGTCACTGCCAGTACTGGAACTATCATGTCCCCATCTGTCTTTTTCTACTGAAGGAATGCTAGTCATGTTTTGAAGAAGCTGGTCTGATTTTGTTTCTGAGCAACCAGTGGTTCCTTGAAGAGGACAAGGATCTGGGATTTTTGAGGTGCAGGACAACTCCATCTTCTCATTTTCTAGAGGAGGAATGTACTTTGTAGGACCTTTGACTCCCTTTTTCTTTCTGAAACCACATATATTGTTGCCATCAACTTCATCATTGTCACTTTCAGATGTGTTCTGTAACCATCAATAAAATATACAACCAAATAACATGCATGAATGAAACAGAACATGGCAATGCAGTACTATCACCAGCTGCATTTACCTTGTAGCACTTCCATTACTTCTTACTGATGGAGGTTTCTGTGGACATTTACCACCCCTCAAATTCTGTTCTTTTGATTATTAAAAAAATCACAGAAATACTTTTCTTATGTTTTAAAGCAAAACTGGTGAAAAGGCCTTCATAATATAGTTTTGAGGCAGATTTAGTAGATTAAAATACAAGACATTATATTCCATGTGACATAATTTATCAAACATGTGGTATTTAAATGTGGAAAAAACATTTTAATAATTGCATTTAAGTATATTCTTGCTTATATTAAAACTGTTTGTATTCATAAAGGAAATTTATTACCCTGAAACATAGAATGCTGTCAATCCTTATATGTATAAGGAGTGAAACCTGAAAATAAAGAGCTTTTAAATTAATTTCAGGATCTAATTTGGCCAAATAACTAAACTTCCAGGGCAGTGGTCAAAAGGACAAACTCATATTCGGATGTGTAAACAGGAAAGAACCAGAAGACGATATTTACCTTTATATATAACATTGATAGGATTTATATTGTAGTGCTGGCAGCAGATTTTAAAATGAATGTAAACATGTGGAAAAGGTGCAAAAAGGAGCTACAAAAATTATCCTGATTGCATTATCCCAAAGAATATCAAAAATTGTCTGGATCATCATCCCTCCTAAGTATCCTGATCCTACCACAAGTGTGATTACTCTGATCAGGGAGAAGGACAGGAAATCAAAACTAGATAGATTCAAATTTTTAAAATAGCAGAGATTTTAATATTGTGGGTGATTTTTTCACAAACTATCAAGGTAGAGACTGAAAAAGAGATTTAAAAAGACTTTGTAATATATATTTTAACCAAAACATCTATATCTAAATCACTCCATAGCTTATCACAAACTTATATTTCTTATTAATACCTATTCAAGAATGCATTTAAGACTTGGTAGGGTAACCAACAGTCCTTGGTTTGCTTGGGTTGGCCTGGAAATCAAGAGATACTCTCTGAATGAGACTATTCTTTACCTTTTCCACAAAGGAATAATCTGCACTCTCTTCAGTTTCTGAATTTCCAGAAGAAGTAGGTATCTGCACAAAAGCAAAGTGAATGCTAGTCTGGATAAAGCAAAAGAGATTCCTGTTGGTAGACAAAAGCACATAGAAGAAAAGGCAGCAGCGTCTGATATGCATATGGAAGGAAACAGTTATGTGGCCTCCATTAAGGTCATTAACACCTATTTTTCTAAATTATTCCTTCCTATTTTCTATCTTTTCTCATTATTTTATTTTCCATCATTATCTAGTCAAAAAAGGCTCTTCTAACACAGAACTCACAAAAATGTTTCCTTCCTCTTTCCCTCTTGCTCTAAATTTCTGGAACGTGCTCTATTTACAGCTACTTTGGAAGTTCTCCAGAGCATTGTTATTACCATGGAAGGCATCTGGCCACCACCTCTATAGGGTGGATTAGCCACTCTGTGCCTGAAACTCCCATGAACATATTTTGACAGTGATGTCCTTGTGATGTCCACTTGCAATCAAACACACTTACTGGCTCAGTCACAACAGAAATCCTTGCTTACCCCAGGTTTAGCATTCAGTTTTTAATGAATCCATTTCTTCATATAAAGGCTTTGTTTTATTCCTGTAATACACTCATAAAATAATTCTGGGTGTATTGCTGATACTTCTGCATATTCATCCATGTAAAATATGCCT
>JANIJG010005650.1:0-60083 GCA_024611175.1 Megaceryle torquata
GCCCCACTTTTTTTTTTTTTTTTTTTTTTTTTCCCCATCACTCTTGCCTTTCTGACTCTCTCCATGTGCCACTGTGGGGAAGGAGTGAGTGACAGGGTGGGCACTTTCCTGCCAGCCAGGGACAACCTACCACAGCCTCAAACTGTTGTACACTATAGATGTGTATTTGGAGAGCATTGCTATATGCTTGCTCTGCCCTTATCATCTGCTATATCTGCCACATCTTTCTCTTGCTATCAGAGATAGACAAGGAGGCTATGGACAGTTGCTCTTGTCCAGTACAGCCATTTTATATTCTTACATACTCACTCCAGTAACCATCTGAGTGGCATTGCTTGATTTCTGCCATTATTTCACAATTCTTTTTCATGTGCTGGTAGCTGTTTTTCAGTAGTGGTTGGAGTCAGGGCTAGATTCTGACTCCAGGACCTGTTGAGATCAGCTTTTCTTTATATAGAAAAACATACATCTTCCTTGGGAATGCTTCACAAGCCACTCAAACCCAAATTCAGAAGAGTTTTAACATATTTATGGCAAGTTTTTAACATGGTGCTAGGAACTTGAGAAAAACGAATCTGTTTCTTATTTCAATGGAATTTTACCAACAAAACTTACTGCCACCTAAACTGTATTCAGCAGGAACTCAGGTCATTACAGCAAGAGTATCCAATCCCTTCAGTATAACCATTTTTTCCCAACTAGTTTTATAGCTATAGTCATGTACATGTTTATCTGCTTCTCCTCATTCAGAAAAGTCATTCTCCATACAGGATGGACAGCATCTGCACTGTCAAATACTTGCTTACTGACACGTTGTCTTTCTGTAGCGTTTGATACCCATCATGGCTGATATGGTGGTGCTCTCCTTCAATGACAGGCAGCAAGGTGAAAATATGGATAAAAACTTTTGAGTCCAGGTCTCTTTTCATGTGGTCTGACTCCAGTTTCCCAGCTGACGTTGAAAGCAGTAAAAAAATCTGGTTAGTTGCTAAATGTGTTGGATTGTCCACTCCCAGAACCTAAGGTGGCATCTGAAGCTATTACCCACAGTTGCTTGCCCTAATCAATGAAAATTACCCTGGAAATCAGAGAGGGAAGAGAGAAGAACAGATAAATGACTTGTCTTTCTTATGTGGATGTAAGCCGAAAGAGACTCAAACCACTGGGACAATGGCCAGGTTTGGTACATATTCATATGTACCCCATACTCTGGATGGGAATTTAGGGACATTATATGACATCCTCCCACCATCCCTTCCAGTCTTCATCAAACCCTTGAAGACTGAAGTTCTTACAGGTCCAGTCCCAAGGAAACTACAGGATAGCTGGGAAGATGTGAGGCTGTCTCAAGGAAGACCAACACCTGCCAGTCTGAAATGATGAAGTTCTGTAGTGAGACATCATGAAGTTTAATAAAGATATTGGATATAAGGACAATGCTTTTCTGAAGGCAGCCTGAAGCAGTCATGGCCATGCTGGAGGGACCAGCCTTATCCTAGCAGCAATAGTTAGGCTGAGGTGATCCGGCATTGATTACAGAAGATGTGAATAAGGGAAAGAGATAACGCTCAAGTTATTTCTGGATACCTGGCTCGGTCTATAGTTGGAGCAAGATCTTCACCTGCACCTTTACTCCTTTAGGAGGTTCAAAGCAGGAAGAGAGTAGGTTGCTCTGAGGCATATACTGGATGCAAGAAGCAAATGTACTTGTGATGCCTGGATCTAGATGTGCACACACAAAAGTGGACTGAGATTTATAATCTCTGTTTCACAGGAAGGGTCCGAGTTTCAGTAGCCTCTTTGAAGAAGAGGAAGTTAAAACTACACCGTTCAAAGAAGAGATGAATAAACCCAGCACTTAAAGGTGGAAACAGCCAGAGAGTAAAACCCTCATCAGTCTTCTGGAATATGGTGCAGATAAACCACTCAAGGACTGAAAGCTAAGTATCTGTTCAAGCCTTTAAAGGACATCAGTTGCACCTGTAACTGAAGAAGACCCTAAATATTTCAGAAGGCATCCAGAAGAAGAGGATGTGTGTACTGTAGAAGACATACTTGGAGAACTATCAAAATAGGCTGGAGTGGAACAGGAGAAAGGGGAGACTTGTCATGGGCCTTAAAGGTCTTACAGTGACTCCCAACAACTCCCTGAGAGAAGGAGTAAGTGGGGGAGAGGAAAGAGGAGTCAGAGAACACTGAAGTAAATCTCTTACCTCCTCATCCTCTAGCCTTTTGTCCTTATCCGGATTTAGCAAGACAGCTTGAAAAGCAGTGAGGTTGCCCAGCTGAGGAGCATTCCTGGCTGGCAAGCAGCCTATTAGACAATCTGCTGGTTGCTGCTTAGTTGGCAGCACAACTGTTCTGCACAGCAAGACTAAGGAAGCTTTGAGAGCTAGGCATAGTTGTCATTCTTCTCTGTCAAAGAAGTATGCCAGAGTTTTTCTTTGGATGAGGCCAAGATAGTGACGTGGCACAAGGTACCTGCTTCATCCTCTCCTGGCATGCAAGAGACAGAAGAATATGAAAAGTGGAAGAAAAGAAAAAAAGCCCTTGGTTCCTAACAGGGTTCTGAATGCCTGGTGAGACAAAAGCTGAGGCAACCACACATTTATAGTAGAGACAAGCTATAGGCTTTCAGAAGCATGGTGAGAAGATGTTAGGAGCAAACAGATCTCTCAAGTGATGGGTAGCAACTAGTAAGAATTTGCCACAATATTCTCATATGCCAGAGTAAGTGTCTTTAAAAAGACATCCAATAGATTTTTAAGAATAAATGGAGAGTGGCAAAATGGTGTTGCCTCCAGCCAATTTAAGATCATAAAATGCTTGTGACTCAGACCTCATGATTTATGGACCACCTGCTTCTGCTCTTATTGAGGAAATTCTTCCTTAATACAAAACTCCAGCTAGAACAGCCTACTGGGGTAGACTCAGTAATTTTGAGAAACAAAGTTTGAGTGTCTGCATGACACTTTTCCTGTTTAAAGACAATGATATCTATAGCTTTAAATGCTATGTCAATTTAAATGTTATAATGTTTCACAATCATGTATTTAAACACAGAAATCTGTTTATTTACCCAAACAAAACAGAGGAAATGATTCCAGCCCTCAGGTTTTGAATTCTCGTTTAAATATGTGAACATCAGTCCACAACTTAGAGATGTTTGTGTATCTATGTACCTCCAAAATACTCATATTTCATAGGCTTTTTCACATTAATATTCACCAACAGTATCACAAAAGTTCTTTTTCTTTTACATAACTGTAAGCAACAGTAATTCTAGAAACACTAGAGGAAAAAAAAAGCATAGCAATGTCCACAGTTACAAGAAAAAGTGCACATTACTTGGTCACAATCACAGTCATTACTTGGAAAACTATATGTAACAAGTAGATATAAAATATCACTGATGCCTTAAACTCATTGTCAAAAACGGAATTACATAAAATTTTGTACATGAAATAAGGCAAATTTAGGAATGCACAAGAAACTTGTTATTCAACAAAATCTAAACAACAGAACAGATAGTACAGTAAGCATAAACTAAAGTACTTTTTTCTATATACTTAAAAATAAGCCTGCCGTAGTGCACAAAGAAAACACCATTAATGTGTAATCAATATTATAAAATAAGAAATAGAGGGGTTGGGAAGAGTGGGGAAGGGGAGAGAAGAGTTTTATTATAGTTGCAGCTGCATCCATTTACAGTTTTGTACAGGTTTTAGCTAGGCCTGGGAATTATACAAATCATACCAGAAGTGTCAATGACCTTCCTCAGTAAGAATTTTGTTTAAATTAAGGAAAAAAATAAATACACACAAGAGTGCAAATTTTCAGATTGTCACTTGCAACCTCTTAACATTCATCATCTACATCCAATCACAACTAGAGGGACTTGTATAGGACAGCAGCAGTGATCATGGAGTTAGATGAGCTCACCATAAGAAATCAATTTATCTTTTTTTTTCTTTTTTTCTCAATGATATGTCTTTTTAAAAAAACCCTCAACTCTTTATTAGTTGCTAGTAAAGCTGCAATATATTACAGAATGGAGTTGAGAATGGTATGAATGCAGGAAATGCATGCTTCCTTTGGAAGGTATTTCGTAGATGACAATTTACAGTACATGGGGGAAGAATTATCCAGCATCAAGAGTTACTCGTTGTAGAAAGAATATGAAGTTGGGGAGAAGGGCACAGTCAGGGGTTCAAGAGAGGAAGGGGGGACTTAAAATAGCTCCTTAAAACATTTTCAGGACCAGTGAAAAAGTTTACCAAAGTAAAAATGAAAAATCTTGAATGAAAACAAAAATCTTTCGTTTTGTTTTTTATAAAAATTACATTTTTTTAAAATACAAGATCCTTTTAATTGCAATTGTGCCCTGTAGCAACAGGACATTTGGCAACGTTTTGCCATATACTGCAGCTTTAAGTCCAATGAGTCAGTATCACATTCCACTAATATTGCACTTGGATCTTGAACCTTTTTTTTTTTTTTTTAAACCATCACAGCATCTTCTGGTTTCTCCACATGTTAGAATGAGTTAATTTCTAGCCACTTTTTTGATATTTATGCTGACACACTAAAACAAAAGCAATAGGCTGGACACAGTAAAGTACCTCGGAAATACCAGAGGTCGAAGTTCACTTTGAAGCACCTTAACACATCACTTTATGGATCAAGAACAGTGTGGCATTATGGTAATTAACTCTCCTAAAAGACTGTGCAGTAACTGAAGTGTGTGCTCTTGGAAATCAAAATGTCATTAGTGGAAACTCTGAGATAAGACCAGGCCAGTGTGAAGGTCACATGACTCAGTTCTGCTGCAAAATAAGGTTTTCCAGTTCATCTGCAGAACGCAGTAAAAACGCGGCTGATTCTCGATACCCTGCCACAAGCTGCCTCACTGCATTTATTTCAGTTGGACTCAGCTGGGGTCTAGAGCTGGAACTACTGGAGGATCCAGAGCTGGTTGCTAACTGCCTCTTCATACTGAGATCTGTTGGACCTGCAGATAAGAAAGGAAAAGAAAAGAAGCTTCAGATACTCTGCCAGAGATGTTTCACAGGTTTGTAGCTACAGACTCAGAGTAGCAAAATCTGCTCTCAGCATTTCAGCAGAGTGTCAGTGAGAAGCATCAGAAACAAGAAGGTGTTCAGTTACCGGTTGCCCTGACAGGAAACACATCAATTTATATTTATACATGATGGACACCCTTTAAGTTCTACTTACATAACAAGAAGGCCGAGTCCACTGCCAACAGAAAATTACACTCTGGGGGTTATCCCAACAGCGTCAGCCACTTGCACCCCAGCACTGCCTAGGATCTGACACTAGTGAGCAGGTGGGAGGTTCATCTCCTGCACTTCCCACAGCTCCAGCTGCCATCATAGCCTTCATGGCAATCTGCACACTTGCAGTTTTTAGCACAGATTATCAAATTTATCTTCCCTAGATATCTATTTTCACATTTTATGCTTCAATCAGCACATGGCCAGATTGTGAAACCCTTACAGACATAGATAAATGGCCATTCACTCGACTAGCCCTGACTCCATGTGATCACTGATATAAATAGCTGGTCATGAATGAGATTAAGCTGGTGACAATCCGGCTGCTGCAGCGAGGAGTACACTGTCGTCCGCGGGGGCTGCATGCAGCTGGAGATAGATCGCAAGGCTCTTGCCAGGCCTGAACACTGACATGAGAATCTGCAGCAATCACCATGTTGCATTGGCAGCTTATACCGATAGGCTTAGCACTGTTCACCAAAGAATATTCTTAAGCCCAGGAACGCTGCGTGCAAAAGACAGCACTGCTGAGGGCAGTCTGTGGGTTACTGCGACTGGCAAAGCCATCTGCCATCATCAAGTTTGTCTTTGTGTGGAATTTCCCCGGTCATTTGACCGTAGCTATTAATCAGCTACAATGAGTGGTGTTTTGATGAGATGTTTGCATTTTCCACTTAAATTTGGACAGGTAGAATTGGACGGAGGACTTTTTTAAACATAGAAGGATACAGATGGCAAGTATACCTGTCAAGCAGCTTATTATGTGCAAATTTGGAAAAATACTGCTCATTCCTTTCGCAGTGTAACAAATCCATATTTCTGGCAGGCAGAAGATCAGACTAGCCTGATCTTAATACTCCCCTGGAAACTAGGATCTAGTTATCCAAAGCAATGCATCTTGCTTTCCTATGAGAAAAATGTCACTGTTTAATTTCATCTGGACGTCATATGTTAATGCCAAGGCTTTCTCAGCACTGGCTCACTGGGTAGAGCCTGCTTCCCAAAAAGACCAGAATAATTTTAAGATTTAGCATATTTAGCTGTAGAACACAGAAGACTTCAATTCATTTTCTAGATGTTCTCCTAAATAATCCCACCAGAATCACAAGACTTAAAACCAGACTCACTATCTTAAGCACTAATGGAAAGAGATGTACTCATTTCCAGGAGCTGAAGATTTGGTCATAAACCTGACTTATTTTTCTTTCTTTTATGTTTATGCAGAGATACAACTGCGACCACAAAGAATGTGGAGACTGACATGTTCCCACACTCACTCAAGTTAACAAAAATCTCCCCTTGAGTGAATGAAAGCAGAGCTGGGATTATGAAAAGAAACTACTGAAACTACTCAAACAGGAAGGGTCCTATTAGATCTTATTTCCTACTATGCAACTACCATGAACACACTTAGCCTTACAACTGCATTATCCAGTTTTACATCGGCACAAATGAACTGACTTCTCAATGACTTCCAGTGTACAAAGGATAAATAAAAGGACAATTAGCTCAGAGAATTTGTTTCAGTGTGACTGCACACTGCAGGAACACGATCACAGTGTGAAGAAGCTCAGAGGAGATTTCTAAGCAAAACCTTAACCCAGAACAGAGAAAAGTATACAAATCACAAAGCCAGCTGGACGGAATGATTGTATGAAGCCATTAAAGACTTCTATATTTATTGAGGTGGTAGTGAAAAAGCTGCCAGTGACATATTGAGGGCATTGTGCTCCGTGTGAACCTGCTTTAACTTTCACGTTCTTTCCTTGACTCTCATTTGTGTCACAGCCATGTCTTTTTCTGAAACAAAACTGAAGAGCTTTACTTTAAATAGAAGTATTTTCTTAGTGTACTTAACATTATTTATTAAATTGCCAGTCCTCACAGGAACAAGGCAATGTATCCTTACACAGAGGGAAATCTGAATATTTTTGCAATGAATTTCACAGTGTCAGGTTCCTCCAAGGTGATACTGCATATTTTTAGCATATTGCTTCTTATCCTGGAGTACTTCAGGACAATTAAAAATCTTATTTGCAAACATTATCGGGTTCTACAATGTCTGCATGTGCAACCAAAGATTAAGCATATATTGCAGAGATGAAGACAGGATACTTATTTTTATTTATTTACTTCTCTTAGTGCATACTATTGTAACTCACATTTGTCACCTCCCATGTTTTATATAACAGCACAACATTCTCTTAAGCAGTGGCTTAAGCAAATAGCTGAGACAGATTCTTTCTTTTATACTCTATCAGAAGACTAAAGTATTACTCCTCTGCCTCTTGCCAAGGCCACCTGATTGACACTTTAACATGGGAATACTTTCTGTTTACCACCTCAGTCCAGTTACAGACCTAATTTCTCCTTTGAAGTGAAATTGTTCTTGTTGGAACCACATCAAGCTGAATATGAGAACTCTGAAAACCCACTCTTTATGTGCTAGATGATCATTTATCAAATTAACTGCCAGGAATATCTGCCATTAAACACATTGCAGGACAAATGGCTTTTCTGTAAATTACAAGACTTAAATGGAACTAGTTATTGCCTCGTGCACTACTCATTAGCAACATGATTTATATCAAATTCCAAAATATGGGTCAGATGTAGATGTGCTGTTCCTGATTGCTTAGATGCTATCAACTGTCTCAGCAAAAATCCCTTAAGAGCTGTATCTGTCACTGGGTAGCTACCAATCTTATAATTAACAACTACTGAAAGAATAATAAATGTGTTGATGACTCTCCAAATGGTTATCCCTATTGCAGATAAGAATTTAGAATGAAAAAATAATTTTTAAAAGCTGTATGCACTTAGGCATATATGCTTCTACACTCTAATTAATAGTTAAGCATCCTTTTTCATCAGTGAAGATGTAAAAATCAGTGACACTGATTTATAAAAAACCATATTTGCTGATGCCTTGATATCTCTCTTGTGTATCTTTTCTACTGCACCCATTCTCCTCTCCCCCTTTTCCCCCCATGAGCAGTTTAGAGGTATGCACTAGATTCTCATATACTCCAATAAAACTAAATACAAACTATCAATGTGTGCTACTTTTTCCAAATCAGATGTATTTATTGTTGCAAGAATGATCTATTGTGATATTATGGGATTTGTTAATGTTTCTTTTCCTCCTGCCTTCAGAGCAGATGTGACTAAAACTATTGTTTCAAGTGCCAGATCATCTCAGGTCAAGAAAATAGGACTGAAGAACTGAAATGTAAGCTGCTTTCTCCAGTCCTGTTGTGTCTCTTCATGCCCCAGGTCCAGCTGTGTTAGAGACAACCTGGTTTGTCTTTCCTCTCTCCCCACTGCAATGTCATCAGAGCAGCACTGAGAACACAGAATACTGGGCAAAAGTAGAGTTATAAAGAAGAGCTAGAGAGAACATCCACAGCAAAAACCCTGTTCAAACCCTACATCTTGGCCAGCCATGCTGTGGTAACACAGTAAGCACTTCAAGAATTAGCTACGTACTGGATATTCTTGGCTGGACTATTTTTTCCCCCCAAGTTTAGTGCCAGGAAGCCTCTACTGATGATGCAAATGCCAGGATTTTAAAGAAGTTTACAACTTCAAATATTTTGAGGGTATGGAAATGAGGCACCCTGCACTCTGTCACATGCATAAGTGGACAAGAGTGCTCAGCCCTCCTCTCCCTGCCCCTGAACAGTGTGTACATGCTGACTGCTGGGGCTCAGCAGCATCAGCTGCCCCATCATCTTCAGCAGCTCTGCACCACCTGAAGGAGCAGGATGCAGAAGGACCAGGAAGGCTGATTGTATGTGGGTAAGAGGCCTGGTTAAAGCAGGGAATGGCTGGGAGAGCGCAGGGATTGGTGAGTGGTGTGGTGAGTCTGGCAGCTGCCAGCTGGACCATGGGGCCATTGGTCATGGTCTGCAGGCCCACCTGTGGGAGAAGAGGCTGAAAGAGAAGCCTGACAGGGCTGAGGATTTGCTGGTGGTGCGACTGGATCTGGATTCAGCAGGAGGACTCACCTGAGCTGGAAGGGGACTGGACGTTTGTGGTGCCTGGGATGCAGTGCTGAGTTGTGGCTGTGGTGGAGGTAGGCTGCAGATCTGTGTGGAGAAACAGAGACACAACAGTTGCTTTGTCTTACCACAAAATGAGAGCATGTCCTGCATGGCCAGTCTGCTATCCAATCTGAAACACCCTCTCTTTTTACACATACAAAGGGAAATGACTGACAATTCTGCCCAGAAAAGCAAGCAACAATGCAGAAGAAACAGCCTTAAATCATCTCCAGGAAAACCAGCAATCACAGCAGAAACATTCTCCACACCTCGTATGGAAAATGGGCTTCAAGAAATGAAGTGACTGAGGAGGACAAGGCTCTGACAAGCCCACCCTGGTTTCAGAATGCTGACAGCTGACAGTCATTTGGAGAGGGCAGATGGTGACCCACTGGACAGAAACATGTAGGGAGACAGAGTGACCCACTCTATCAGGAGAGGCTCAGGTAGCATGCAGGGACTTTAACAGCTTCTAGTGGCAATAGGAAATTTTTGCTTTTAACAGTGCAGCCTCTCCTGTCCTCATCCTCCTGTGCTCAGGCTGGGCATTCCTCCAGGCTCAGTCCTGCTGTGATGGAGCAGGGCCAGCTGAAGCCTTTGTGGCTGGCTAGTTGCTGGCAAGCAAATTTTGTTGACACCCACTGGACTACTCCACCTTGGAGATTCTCCACTCAGTTCTGCAGCAGGAACTGCATTAGCCTTAAAAAAGAGGGACCTGGAAATCCACCCTTCTCAAACAGCAGCTCTTCTTTAACATCTACAAGAATCAAGGACAACATGCCCAAAGGCTTCTCCCCAGCACAAGTGCAGGCTGACAAAATACACAGATCAGTTGGATTAATAGATAGGAGAGCTAATTGGTCATAGCCATTTTTTTACTGTGAGGGGAAGGTCCAGAAATAGGTATTCAAGCAGAGTGTTTTAGCCAGCTTTTGCAACTTCTCCTTTTTTTCTGTTTTAGCACATGCACAAAACCAGACTGTATTTGTTTATATACACATCCTAACTGAGGTGTGTATTTTTTTTTTACACTATGAGAACATTTGTAAACGTGACAAGAACATCCAATCGGTTACTAAATTGAAAAGGAAATGCATTCTTAAATTACTTCTTAGGTCCTGAAAACAATTCACAAGCAAATATTCTGTTTTCCAGAGAGGGAATTCATTATCCATTGTAACAGCCTTGCATATGTTTGGAACAAGAGTCCTTGAAACAGAATAATGATTGCAAACAACTGTCCTGTGAGGTCTGTCAGGAGGGCAATGGTTACCACTCTCAACAGCAGCTCTATCCACTCCTCTTAGTCTACTAATGAAAAAGCAAATATCCATGGACATATCAGAGAGGACTAACAGATCCCAAAGAACTGGCCTCCAATTCGACCCATTTCTCCTGTAGGGAAACCAGCTAATGGAGTCAGAGCACTTTACCCTCAATAGCAGAGATAATTAAGCTGGCTACTGATTACTTCTGTGTCAATGAAACTAAGGTAATTGATGGAGTTGCCTTTCCACAACTTTCCTAATGATCTTCCTGAAATGGCAGGTGAGTCACAAATCAGCAAGCAGCTCAATTTGTAGCATCAACAACTGGTGTCCAAGTGCTGGCACATGGATTTTCAGTTCATGAAGCTGATGTGCTTTGGATCCTGTAGGACCTCTGTAGAGAAGACCTTTGCACAACGCTCCAACTATGCACAACCATCTGAGAGAGGTGTAATAGTTTACTAGTCTTCCAGAATAAGAGGACATATAGACAAAATTTTCCAGCACAAGTGGGTAAAGGCAAGGAAGAAGAAATATTTGAGCAGATGTCAGTATGCAAACTTAAGCATCCACTGGTCCATTCACCCCAGTGATGCTACACAGGGAAGTGCACTGCACTGCACAGCTCCCTGGCTGTGTCAGCTGTGCAGCACCTGGCAGGTCCTGAATAACTGCTGCTTGTCCTGCAAAACCCATCTTGAGCTTTAACTGTGAAAAAACACCAGAGTCCTCTACATTAAAGGTATAAAAAATATGTTGCTTGTAATCAGAAAGCAACACTAATTTACAACGCTGAATTTGTCTATCATTTTTTAAAAATTGCATTACCTAAAGTAATGTAGATTAATTTTGCCTAAATCCCACAAAAAAAATTGGAGTTAGGAAAATGTATCCTATTACAAGAGGTTTGAAGAGAACAAGAAATACACGAAACAGTTGTGATTCCTCAGAGTTTAAGATTATGCAAAACAGGACAATTCTGATGGCTTCTGCTGACAAATAACACATGGGGAGTTTAATCCTACTCCTAGTTGGGTGAAAAAGCAAATGCCAACTGTTTTCAGTGGGAACTGGCTCGGATCTTCTCTAGCTTCAGTGCAATTCTAAAGTTCTTGTACATTTTCCCAAGAAACCAGATTTCCACAGCTTGTTTTACTCTTATGAAAATATTTGATCAGAGATCATATTCAGTACCTCAGATGTGTTTTTCATGCATATGGAAACAATTGTAATCATCATTCGCTCTCTTTAAGTCAGAGGCTTTTGACAACTAAACTATTATCTTTTTGAAGCCTTTTGAAAACTTAATGCAAATCATTCACAGACCTTTGAGGATTTTGGGGGTGGGGAGTGAAGAAGCAGACCTGACTGAAGGTCACCAGGGCAGCACATACCAGTATCTCCTTGCAGGCTGCAGCCCTGATAGCGTTTTGAAATTGCTTAGCATGTTGCATATAGAGGCTTTAGCTGAAGAATTACAATCTTGCCTAAGTCTGCCCATGTACCCAAAGCAGCACTGTCCTCAGCCAGGACAAAAACCCAGGGATTGCTCCATCCTCGGAGATAATTTTAAATACTGTTCTTGGAGGCAAGAGACTCTCATGCTTCCCGAGTAATCACTTTTCTCTGACAGACAATACACCTGTTATCAGAACTGGCAAACCTTTTCCTTTGCTCTGAATTTGTATGAAATCAATATGAGGGCCTACTTCAAACAAACAATACAGTTTATTTACATCTGTTTGTTAAAAAAGCTTGCTAATGTAAGAAGAAAGGAATGCTGTCTAGATACATGACACCGCTGTTTTTGTGAGGGGCATGCAGCCTCATGACCACACATAATTACCTGCATCATTTTTAGTTTAGGGTATAGATGGACATGTTGATATCTCATTTAACACTTGGTAATGCCAGATCCTTATCTACAGTAAATTAAAGTAGCTAGAGAGACCATGTGAGAAATCTAGGTCAGTTCATTTATGTTACAAAATATGGAGGTCAGTGTTTTCAAACTCCAGCCACAAAGATACTAGTGGCCTCATTTTGTCATCAGTATAGGATAGGACAATAGTGACAGGGTAGGTCCTCCTAAAGTCATGCAAACTGACTGAAGATCTAACCTGGCATTTTCTTACGCAGCTTTGTTAGAGACTTAGGGTTCAGTCTCGCCCTATTGTGAATTAGTCCCTTGAAACTGAAGGGAGACTAGCACACAGTGAGCAAGTATTTTGCTCAGCAGTAACTGGTTTTGGGATTGCGTTCCTGCCCATTATACCATAATAGCCTATGGATATTGAACCCTTTGGACCAGCTTCTGTACAGCAGGGGGAAATGTACACACAAGCACATAGGCACATTTTGTTAGGAAACTCACCACTGCTAGAAGCATCATTGAGATTTAGCAGCCCACCTCCGAGCCCTCTGTAACTATGGTAACTGTAGGTGCCATTGCCATTGATGTACAACACCTCCTGTGTGCTGGAAACAGCTGATGTTGAGTAAGTGACCTGGGCTGGCTCTTGTTTGTACTGCTTGTCAGCCGGAGCAGCCTCATCCTGCAAAGAACAAGGAAAGGTTTTGAATTATTGTTTCGTTTTACCCTGCACGAGAGGGTCTTTCTCATAGCTAAAACTCCTCATCTGTTGCTTTCAGAAAAGTATAATCCATGTTAAACAAGCACAGATGTGTTTCTGCTTAACCAAATACCAGCTGAAAAAGAAACAGTGGAAATACGCAAGAACACAGGTTTCCTGCAAATCTGAGAATGTTCATTTTTTTGTGCTCCACAAGCCAACCATACTGTTTCTCAAAGGAGAAGATGCACCCTCTCACCCTGAAGAGCTGTCTCCTGCAAAGCCCAACTCTGTCCAGAAACAGCATGAGAAAGGATAGAAAAAAGCCATTACTTTCCAAGTACAGGAGTGATTCTTCCGAGCCAGAAAACCATTATCTTTCTCAATAAAACAAACCACATGCACTAGCTACTGCTTTTGATGTATTAGCTTCAGAAATGACAGAAGGACTAGAGGAGTGGAATAAACCAGCATTTCCTATGTTTGCAAAGGGCTGAGTGTCCGCCCACACAAGGGCCAAGTGGTATGGATGGCTCTGCAAATGTGGCTTGAAAGCATTTGTTATCTGTGCAGGAGCAGTGACTGTTTGTACACCAGGAGTTCCCCTCAGTGCTCCCTGTTTGCCTCTTAAATGCTTACATAATATTTAACAGGATTTGGCAAAACAACCCTCCAATTTGTCCTTAAAGGAGATCACGTTTCAGGTAAAAGTGCGTTTTTTCCTCATCTGTATACACTGTAGCTACTGCTTAGAGCACCTCACCTTCTCTCATCATCTCAGAATGCCCCTGTGGCAACTTCAGTAATGACACAAATGAAAATAACAAAAGCATTAAGAGAAGATTTAAAGTGTTTTAGTAGTTGGAAACAAGCAAAACTATCAATGTGTGACTGCTTAGCCCACAACAGGGACCTGAGAGCCAGAACTACTGAGTCAGTTTGCAAATGACTTCAAATTTGTTTCTTTTAACTTGTAGACTTTTTTTTATGGGCCTGATTTTTACACTCTTATCTGATGAAAATACATTTAATGATTTCAAATAAAATGGATCTACAGAAGATCAGTATTCTAAAAAACAGATGTGAGAATGTTTATGGACCTTTTCAGAATAGGTAACTGAAAAACTGAAAAATAATCCGTTAAGAGTTATCTCCCCATTGTGTAAGATTTTGTCCAATTTATGCCATTTTTGTCCATTTATCTTCTGCACAACCCTGTTGCTAAATATATCTAACTCATTAAGAACAATATAAAATATATCAAACCTTTTTTTTTTACAGTGTTTACTTAAAAATAAGAATGTCTATACCAGCACAGAGGAACCAAATAGTTCAAACCATGCCCAGTCTCTTCTCTGTGTGCTGAAGGTTGCTGAAGCAGCTTTCCTCTTTGCATGAGGAGCAGCAGTCAGTTCCACCTCTCAAATAAGAAACTACCAACTTCTCTGAGATGAAGATAAACCAATCTTGTAGGTATGTATTGGTGAAAGAGACTTGGGCGCAACTGAGGTGACTCAGGAGAAGGTATATATATTATTAACTGAAAATTTAATATTTAATATAGAAGACAGAACCATCAGATAATTAATTCCATAAACAACCAGAATGAGTCCTCTTGGGCACTAATATGAGCTGAGGCAAAGCTTTGCATTTTTAAGAGAGCTGGTCAAAGTGGTCTCCTATGTATTTTCTCAAGGAATAATAGACTTAAACAAAGGGCCAAAACTGCAATATATTTTGCCAGGAATTCAACTTTAATATCATTTACCTTTTATCTCCAAAGGTCATTGCTGTCTCTTATGAGAGAAAATGAATTATTTTCTCTGAGAAAATATTCATAAGCTATACAGTAACGTTCTCTCTTAGCCACAAAGCCTAACTCATTGTCCAAATGTTTAACACTCTCAAGGCTGAGATGTTCTGCATCCTTATGTCTAAACTAGATGATACTTCTTGCCATGGACTCATTCAGAGCCTCATTTTATTCTCATGAAGATCAGTAGGGGATCTTCTGCAAATTTATTGAGGACTGGACTGTGTTCAAGGAGTGCAGTTCAAAGGGGACTCACCCCTAGAGCTGAGCAGAAGTGTATCAGGGACTGTCTCCATCCTGACTGTCTGGAACTCACAGATTTACTGTTCCTGAATCTGCCTGTTCTCCAAAGCCCTTCCAGTCAGTGCACTGAAAAGCTAACAGCGAGTTCCTTGCGGAGATGAGGCACAGAACTTGGTCGAAGGGCACTTGGTGCACCTTGGAGCACATGGCCAAGAAGTGGAAGACCTGAGTTCTCTCTTCCTGTTGCAATACAAGGTGAAAAGGTGGAAAATTTAGGTTGTGAGGTCTTTGCTAGCTGTGGTGAGGAGGTGACCTGAACTCACAGCTGCCATCTCCTAGCAACCAGGCTCAAAGCAAAACTGCAGTGGGAGTGAGAGCTGAAGCTGTGCCACTGTGTGGAAAGAAATGCACAATTCATAGGGCTACAGAGATAGCAAACAAAAAGGCAGCGTGACTCAGTTCCCTTTCAAAGAAGTGCTGCCCTGGGAGGCTTCCAGCCCTGCTCCCTTCCAGCTACTCCCTAACACAAAACTCACAAGCTTCCCTGAGGCTGGGAATCCAAGGCTGGGTCTGCGCTGCCAAAAGGGGATCTTTGTATCAAACTGATTGCAGCCCTGTGCGACACCCCGGAGAGCGTGGGCTGAGGCTTGAGGTGGAGCCAGGCAGCCTGGTGGGGAAGGGACTCCTTGGAGGAGTGAAAGGGCTTGAGGAGGATGCTGAGTCCTGGTTCTGCCTATGAGCTCTTATCTCTTGACCACTGTCCAAAAGGTATCTTCCTCTAAATATTACATACGTTTTTAAAGAGCAGATAAATCACCTCTACCTAAATGATAAATAAGTTCCCATACATTTCAGACCTGAAATCTGGGCCTCATCAAAGTGCTTAGCTCAGTGCTTCAGGATGACTAAACACAGAAGCAGAGAGGATTTGTGGTGAGCATTTTCTGACCAGGCTCAGGTGTCAGCCCTACTGGCAGGACTATGAACCACTAGCCTGGTCCCAGAGGGTTAGGTGTTACCTCTCCTACATTCACCTGGGATTTAAGCATTTTTCAGAAATGTTTTGTACTTTGAAAGGCAAAACCGTCCTTTTTTTCCTTGAAGCCACACCAAGGATCTTTCCTTGGGAAGAGAGAACATGAATATCATATTCACTTTGGTATGTGTGAGATCTATACTGCACAGATTCATTCTCTTCTTTCTTTTCATCTTAATTGACTTTGCTTTTATACTAAACGTAGAAATTAAACACACATAGTGTTGTTCCAGAACTGAGATTTTTTAACAGTCTGTGTAAGTTGTTCAGCACTTCTTGTGTCCCCCTACATTATGATCACAATTGAAAGGTTTAATAATTTCTTTAAAATGTTTGTTTGGTTTGGGCTTTTTTTTTTTTTTTTAATTAATTTCATAATAATCAGTAACAATTAGCTATTTATGAATATATTTGACTTAACTTCATGAAACACATGCTGTTGTAATTCATTACAAATTTATAAAACTGGTAAAATATTAACTATTTTTGAACTATTTATAATTTACTTCTAGTAAGAAGTATGAACAAGATACAGATAAAAAATGTGACACACCATCTTCATTTTGTATATGGCAATGGAAATAAGCCATCTTTCTAACAATATTTCTCTTCCAAATTTATTTTGGAGGAGTAATTTAAGTGATAGAATCATCTAGGTTAGGAAAAAAACCTTCAAGATCATTGAGTCCAAACATTAACCCTACTCTACACATCCACTGCTGCATCATGTCTCTAGGCACAGATGTCTCTACACATCATTTAAACATAGCCAAGGTTGGTGATTCAATCCCTTCCCTGGGAAGCTTGTTCTAATAACTGACATAATTCTGCTGAAAAAATTCTTACTAATGTCCAGCCTTAGTCTTAAGAGTATCATCTGGAAATTGATGGAAATCACAGAAATGCAAAAATACCTTTAGGTACAAAAGCATGCTGAAATACAAAGTTGTCTGCTCACTTGGAAAAGTGGAAGCATGAAGTATATACTGTGATCCTCAACTGACTATATACCAGAGATATCTATGCCTCACTTTTATGTCCTGCTCTGTCCTAGGAGAACACACTTTTTTCCTTAAAAAAGCAGACAGTTGCAATTTATTTTATTTTATTTTTAATCACTGAAGCAATTAAGTAACCCTCTAGGGACAGTATATACTCAGAAAAGATTTCATGAACTATTGCATAACCTGTATATTGAGGAAACCCTGCGCTGCTCTGACTGATCTTCTGAGCAGCTAATGAATAGTTTAAAAGGAAAAGGAAACCCCATCCCCATCAGCACCAGTGCTAGTGCAGAATGTCACAACAGTGGTACAAAGAGCAAAGCTCACCAGCAACATCCCAGCTCCCCGTGCCAGTGGAGGCACAGAATACACATTTCTTTTTGAAAAGTCTGCTTTTCATGAAAGCAACTCCAACAATACCATTGCTCCTTTCTGTTCCCCACCTTCTTAATCACCAACAAAATAATTTGTAAAAAGTGTCTTGTTAAAATAAAAAGCCCTGGCAAATCTGTGCTACATTGAGTTTTGACCCCTATATACACAAGTGTCAGAAATTCTGTGTATTCCTGCTATGAGAGGGAAGTGCTATTGCCTTGGCTGCACTGTTAGCAACAGGCACTGCTAACACGTGAATGGAAATCCCAAAAGGGAGTGTGTGTGCAGACCAACTCCCAAGGACAGTTCTAGCCCACCTTCAAGCTAACAAAAATCCTGCAACAAGAATATAAATGGTAATGTTCCAAAAATGGCAGCCATGGCAACATGCACTCCTTTCATGAAATGCAGTGACTACCAGACTGACAAATTAACAGCTCTGAGATTGACATCTTTAAACTGCCCCTATGTCAAGGTGGTTTTTTCCTGCTCGATTAGAAAAGAGACAAAAAGGCAAACACCTTTCTGCCTCGAGTTGCTTGATACTTTCTTTTTTAATATGCTAAACTGAAAAATCAGGATTGCTTGTTGTGCTTGTCAATAAACACTTCTTGTAGAATGCCACTTTGAGGTTTGCAAAGCTCAAACGCAGATTAGTCTTCAAAAAAATAAGCAAGCCAGGGACCATTTGCATATGGTCTTCCATTTTTTCAGCACAGGGAAAAAAATAATAATTCACATAATAAAAGAAAACATGCTTTTGTGAGTTTTAATTATTTTTTTTTTAGCCTCAAGAGCTTGCAGCGTAGCTTTAGAAGAAAGGAGATAATGTTTCACATATTTTTCCCATTTGGAATCCACCAATTTATTTCTATCATTTTTGAATCAAAAGTAAAATAAACAGTGACGCGTTATAAAACCATCTAGCACTTTTCAAAGCATACCCAATTAATCTTCACAATACTCCTGTTAGATAGGACTTTTATCACTGCTTTTCAGATGGTGAGATTCTGGCAGCAAAGGCAGCCATAAGATAGCATTACCTCATACGTACAGCGCTTGAGTTCTGCAACCATAACAATGTAACAGGCTTCTCTTTGTGTAACTTAATTTTCAAAATAATGCAGAGAAACTCAGAAGTTCCATCACAGGGCACCCTGCTGAATCCACAGCTCGCTGTGGGGCTGGGAGCTCTCTGTGCAGGAAGCAGCTGCCAGGGTAAGAAGCCACCATCGTGTGCATGGAGCAAGGTCTGCCCATGACCTGATCGTGTATACCTTGTGCTCTGACTTTTCAAACTTATTTCGTACTGTTTCTTGAAAACCCCTGACTCCTCAGCCCATCCTCCTTGTTTCTCCAGTTTCACCTCCTACCCCCCATCTCAGTTTCAGTCTTTTTGCCTAGCAAAACCTAATCTTTCCTCCCCGCACAAGTCTTTTGATGTTTGATATGTGAGCTGCTTCAGCAACTCAAGCCCTTTTTTGTTTCCTAGTTTGTATTTAATTAGTGTGACATCCACTGATGGTCCCATCCAAGATTTTTTCTCCCTTCTCCCACTCCTGTCAGTCTCCTAATTCCCCAAATTCTGCCCCACAAGGAGCAAAGCCAGGTTTTACAATTAGCCAGGGTAGCTCCTGGTTTTGACTCACATTATTTTTTGTAAGTAATATCTGATCATCTTTCCCTGCTAATTCTTTAACTCATCTGACCAGTTTCCTTCACACCGCCAGCCTCAGCTACTCCCCTCATCCAACCCCACCTCATAATACTGTTTTCCCTTCGTACCTTGTTATATCCTGCCACAGTTCACAGCCCCAACACTCTTCCCCTCCTTTCTGCACTGAGATCAGATACCTAGACACAGCCCTGAAATTTAAATAGCCTAGGAATTCAGCAGCTAATATGTTCTGTGTAAACATGTGCATCCAGTGTCACATCCTTGGCACAAAAAGGAACATTAAAAGGAATGGTAAATGCATTTAGGGATCAAACTACCCTTACAGGGCAAAACTTTCCCTGAAAGAGTTCAACAGATGGAAGACATATAGAACAGTAAATGTAAGCCCCAGGGACTGAAGGTCATGAAGGTATCACCAAACGGCATACCTAGTGATACAATGGGAAGCGTTAGGCAATCTCAGTTGGTGATGATCCTACCAACTGCTCGGATGACACACATTGTTCGGACAGAACGCTAGATCTTCTATTAGCTTTAATCATATTGAACTAATTCTCTGGTGTTTGACCCAGCTTTTAATTTTATGACCAATATCCTGTAAGCCTAGACAGCTAAACATTATGTTGGCACATCACAGCAGGCTCTATTTTCCTTTAATGCTGCAGTAAGTTTGTTGACTCAGTGTGCTTAGCAATGGTGGAAATGGTATTTCTGCAAATGATGGATGTGAGCTTTCACCTCAGTTTTGGTTTCCATTGCACATTCTTGCTCCCCTCTCCAGTTGCTAAGGTTTGTGTCGGGATTACTGTTCACTAAAAGTAAAATAAAACCTGTTCAAGATGAGGGAGGCCTGAACAAAAAGAAATAGACCTACATAATTCACTGAGCTTGAAATCCAAATGAAGCTTCACAGTAGTCCTTTACATTGGCTGGCCTTCATGTTTAAAGTACTGAATATTTATAATCCTTTAAAAGGACAACACCTTTTAATATGGTAGGAGGTGATCATACAGCTGTGATCCAAGCATGGATGCAAGGTAAGGTTTGTAGAAAAGGTAATACCTTTTCCTAGACCAGAAGAACTTCTGTACCCAAAGGTGATCTAAGAAAAGATATCACTTTCCCCAGAAAGCCTCATTTCTCTTACAACACAATGAGTAAAAGCCAGATGTTCAGTTGAAGTCAGAAGAGCTTCAGTACTCACAGCAAGAAAAGCCAAGCTTTAAAAATTGTAATTCGATGTACCAATCACATTTGATGTGACAGAAAGTGTCCTGCAAGTTAACTTTCTTTATCAATCCTGCTGGTCTGTCTTAGGCTGCAGTTATCACCCTTCATAAGCGATTTCCTAAGTTATACTGGACTCAGTCATACTCTGTATTTTTCTAGAGAATTTTAATATCTGAAAAACTTCAGTTAGCTAATGGTTTTGCCATTATTAATTCAAAGTTCTCTCAACATACAAGGTGCACTGCAGTGTATGCACAGCAATGACTTCCCCAGCACAATTTTACACAATGTGTCCCACAGTGGCCAGCACCAGATTACAAACAGCTACAAACACCTAAGAGGCAGAACCAGACCTGGTTTGAAGACATTAATTGTGCTAACCTTTGAGTTTTGGAAAAACTCCTATGTGCTCACAGCGTGTCTGACAAAATACATGTGATGCTTCCTACAGAGAAAGTGATACAAATTCAGACAAAGGTGCCATGCAAAGAGCAGAAGTCTGAAGAGCCTCCAGAGCTTTGCAGAGAACACCAGAGGAGAGGGGGCAGGTGGAACTTTTGCACCTCCCCGTTGTATCAGCAGAGAAAAGATATTTGTTAGGGCCCAGGTCTCACACAGAATTTCTTCCTTTCAGCACAGGCGGAAAACAAAGGCAGACTTTGTCATGAAGAACAGCACAATATGACCCTTGCCTTGAGCTTTATGATGCTACTGATTTAGACCTGTTTCAGCAGTCGACATTGCAAATCCTCACCTCCCATATTTGCACCTCCCCATCCACTCTCAGCCAACATTTTCCTTCAAAGGAAAGCCAAATTCCCTTGGGAAACTGCACCACCAACTCCTTCAGCCTGCCACAGAGGATTGGACCAGAGAGAATATGAAAGCATCCTTTCCTTCCCTGTGCCACCTCCAGAGATCTCTCAGCCTAACACAGCTTAAGGCACAGGACCATGGGACCAGACCTTGCTATGTCTGCTCCTAAGAGAGCTCACTTGGTACATGTCTGATCCCAAAAGGGAAGCACTGCATAATTCACTCTAGGGCCTAGGATGCCCCTCCAGAAATTAGATTATCTGAAAATCTGGACAAAATAAAGCAAAAACTTCAGTGGAAATGAAGTGCAGGTTATACCATGTTTTTTCCTATGCTGCTGCAGATGCCCTTCAGTCCTTTCAAAGCCAATTTCTTTGCAGAGGCCAGCACCTTGCAGAAGAACACAGCTACTGATCATTTTTGCCTCTTCCTCATTGACGGGCAATATAAATGGAGGAATTTGAATATTTGACCTTTCTTCCAAACAGAAACAACATAAACTTCAAGAAAACAATGTCATCTTTTCCCATCCCAGGAGCAGTTTTGCCTGCAGGTAATGGTGCTGAATGAATCAATGTATTACTGAAACTGATGCATGATGACAAAAGCAAAGCAGTACTTACTGCTGAACCAGAAGAATGCAAAGTGAGAGAAATTCCTCCTTCACGGCATATTCCTCTCATTCAGTACAAGCTTTGCCATGCCTCAGGCAGCTCCACTTTTATGATCACAATCAAGCATTTTTCTCTGCATTTTTCATACTTACGTGTACTGTCCTCAATAAATTATCTCAGTGAAGCTCTCCTATGGGAAGAGACATTTCAGCTCACCATTGCCAACATGCCATTTTTTGGTGACTGTGATGGGCAACACTTTCAGCTGGAATAGATGGGCATTACTCTATTCAGAGCGGGAGGACTATGGCACCAAAGCACCAACACAGAGCATTTTTAAGCTCATGAATCAAATGTTTAGGGAGCGTGCAGGGGAAAGTGTGTAGGAGTACTAGAGCAATGCTTCTGCCAGCTTTGCAGATTTATTACTACAATATCATCACAGTCAACACAATTAAACCTCCCTCTATAGGTCTCTTTGTCTACTGCATTTAAACTGGTATCACGCCCACCACTGACAGCATGTTTTCTTGACATAAAACAGCTTCCCATACACCTGCTAGATCTGGATTATAGAGATGCAGCTTCTGAAAACGGCCTGATAGAAAACTGTGGAGTATGATTTGGAATTTTGGGTGCTTCTTCCTATTTCTCTCCTGACCCACACTTTCTTTTAATATTACAAGCATTGGAGTTTGTGGCAGGGGGAATGGACCAAAGCACTTTATATTAGATTCTAAATTAAATTCTTCTTCATTTAGAAACATCAGGTGACAGCCTAGATATGAAGCATTTGAGGTCAATGCTGAATCAACTTCCTCTGTTTCAACTAATTAAAAAGATCTGTGGCTTTGAAAAGGAAAATATTAAGTGTGCTGGGGATTCCAGCATATTGCCATATTTACAGTATGGTGTCTCTTCCACAGGTAAATTCTAGTGGGAGTTACAGACAGACACCTTTTAAAAATACCAACAGGTTCCTTGTCTGTGAGAGGGAGCTATTATTTTTTTGCATGAACTTAATGACTGGTTCTTGTTTTCAACAGTAGGCTCAGTTATTTTAAAGATATTTTACCCTCTGCTTGATACATTTGATTGTTAATTATTTTATTTCAAAGCTGCATTAAAACTTGAACTGCATGTTTGTGAAAAGCAAAACTCTTTCTATGCATCCAATACAGGATGTCTGTTTTTGAACACTGCCTCAGGTACAACTTGACTTTTACAGCTATAAAAAAAATGGAAAAACAACTTGTAAAAATAAAAGGTATTTCAAAACACTCCTGACCTCCCCACCCTGTCTCAAACTATTTAGTAGAAAGAAAACATTTTGATGCTGAGGAAGAGCTGCTCCAAATTTTTGACAGAACTTGATGTGCATCCTTTAACTTCAGTACTGTGAGGGTTCTGTATTTTACAAGATACAGTAGATGAGAAGTGATGCTTTGGGGTATGGCCTTTTGATTCCGCAGTCATCAAACCAGAGTGGTATGAGCCATTGGAGGGAACAAAGGAATGAACTTTGACTGGCCTTTGGAGGATGCACTTTCCAATTTGCTTCATTAATGGAGACAGTAAAACTGAAGCTTAATATGAAATACCATGAGTAACAAGCATGAAATTTGTGCAGTGCAGTACAAATCTATTCCCCAAATATTATAATTTCAGGGGAGGATTCTTCTGGCAGGATGCCTGGGCTGCTGGCCACAGCCTGCTTGCCTGCCTTGCCCTGTGCCTAGCCCCTTTAGCAGCTGGTGCTGCTCCTAGGCAATCCACTCAGTTCCTACTCCCACAGCTTATTACATTTTTTATCTTTTTCTCAGAAAAATATGCTTCTAAATTTAGTTTAGGGACATTAAGCCAGTTGTTGAATCACAAACATGTTCCTGCTACAAAACATAAGCAGTCTGTGTGTACATTTGTACATATATTTTCTGTGTGGAGAATTGCACTGTTGTAACCAAGGAATACATCCGAATCCATTGTGCAACTGATGCTTTGAATTTAGGAGTAATTTATGATTTTTTTAAGTCTTCCAAATCTATTAATTCATTAACCAAAGCATGCCACTAGTTTGCACATTCACACTGGGTTTGCATCGATTTGATTAACCTGGCCCAAACTCTGCATGATAACAAGGATTTACTCACCAGAAATGCTATTCCCTGCCTGTGTTGTAGGCAGGAGGCTGTGTGCAATGAAGTCATTAGCTAAACACAGGAAAGGAAAGACAAAATTATGTTTTTAACATACTTTCTGTTCTAGAAACATCTGACAGGCAAGAAAACACTTCACATGTAGCATCTTCTTGTCATATGAAAGAGAGGGATAAGTAAAATGCTCTCTGTTCCTGGCTTTCAGCACAGTAGCAGAAAGAACAAAAGCCCTGACTCCACAATCTCCATCTTTGGGCCCGAGGAGAGAACTTTTAGACGTACATTTCCAACAGCCTTCTTCTGCCTTCCTGACAGGAGATGGATATTAAAGACACAGGGAAGATGGTTTTGTTTTGGTCCTTGTTCATTTTCATTCCAACTATGGTAGGAAGGGGGAGAAAGTTGTTTAAAAGCTCCTGTTCAGGAAACAACTTGACACTCCATTTCTGAGCCTTCAGCTGTACCATCCTTCAGAAGAGAAAACTTACATTGGCATCAGTTTTACTTTAATTCAAGACCTTATTGCAGTTCAGGGTGTTTAAAGTGTTCTCTGAAATCAGCAGCTTGAAATTCAACCATATATGCTCAGCATGAAGAGCCTGGAAAAATAAAGCATTTCCTAATTTAATGATCTCTGTGTTGAGGTGAAAAATTAGCTGCTCACCTTAGGGCCTCACTGTAAATCCAAGGCATTAAATTATTTGCAATTACATGCCTTGCACATTATTCCTTTCAAATACATGCAGGAAATTTAATGGAGGTTGGGCTGGAGTGTGGAGGGAGGGGGTTGCCCTCCGATACCCGGCAGTCCCTTCCAGCTGCATCTGCTAATGACAGAACCCTATCCAGGACTGCTGAAATCAGGAATTTTGCCACTGACTTGAAAGGCAGCAGGATTTAAAATTACAATGCATACCGCTTATTTTCTTCCCCTTGACAATACAGCCAGTGCATTCTGGGTAGGAAGCTAAGTTTCCCAATACTAGTACATAATTTGATCTCTTGACAATAATCCACATCCAGCTAAACGGTGCCTGCATAACATTTTGTGCCTCAGTGGTTAAAGCATATCATTTGGAACCACAAAAGCAAACCAAAGACCAGCTCAGAAGTAAAATAATCATTAGGTGGGGAAATGATGGAAGTGAACAAGGCCTGAAATGCAAACTAGCATGTGGGTATCCAAGGACATTACAGTCATCCTAATGGTCATTTTGAACGCAGATAGAAAAGGATAAAGTACCGAAGTACAGAAATCACTCTGATCTCTATTAAATACCAAATCACAAAGAGTTGTCTGGATACAGAAAGCTATTATTAATGAAGCTTCTATAGTGTAAGATGCGTTGAGCTCTTTGGAAGCACAAGTGACTTTGGGGAATTCCAATTTGTTTGCTTTATCTTAAGTGAACTATCTGCTTCTCTTTGCTCTTTTCTGTCATCTAAGATTCTGCGAGACCCCCATTCTGAAGTGACTATTACTTTGAGCTGGAATTTTTCAGGCCTTACGTACATATACATCAGCAAGGACATAGCCCCATCTCTCCTCACTGCTGCCACTTGTGGCCAGCATGGATGAAGTGCCTTTTCTTTCCCACCCTCTCTCTAGAGCAAATTAGGCTCTGTGAAAAGCAAGAGGAAGGGAACTCCCGACGCGTTCTCCTTCACCACAAGGATGTATCACTGCTGTGCTCTTCCTGTGTACTGAATAGCTGTGGCAACGACTTCATCTCCCTGAAACAAAACTGCTTCTTTGTGGTCCCTCTAAATTTGCAGCTTTCTGCCACAGCAGCACTGCCTCAGCGGGGCATTCTCCAACATCACTGGGAGATAGCTTTTGTATATCTCCTTTGTCTGTAACCAATGTCATCCAAATTTGCTCTTGATACAAAAACAGATAATACAAATAACAGAATAAAGAGAGCATTTAAGAACCCTACAATTTCTTTCTTTCTTCCTCCTGAGAGCCACAGTATGCATTGATTAGGAAAGAGAACAACAACATACATACAAGGGCACAAATATATAGCCCTCCTCCTTTCCTGCTGTTTGAAGGGTAATACAAGAAATAACTGCTCAGTGTTAAGGTTTAGAAGCTGTGCATTAGTGGCACAGCTGAAACACAAATTCTCTGTCCTCCAAATGTGAAGGTTTGAAGGTCTCTTCCCCCTCACAGATGAAAGCCAGATACAGTGAACCTGCAGTGGAGGTCCATGCCCTCATTGCAATTCAGGATTTTAATTAGTTTCTTCCAAAACAGTTTTACAATTACCTGTAATTTGTCCACCAGTAATTTCCTTCCTTCTTAATCAAGACACAAAGTGGTCCTGGTCTGCAACAGCCAGACATTATTCTTGTTAATAAAACTGTGCTTGAGGAGTCTTTCTTCAGATCAACCCCCTTGTTACATGCAGAGAAATGGCACCAGAAATTGTATGGAGGTAGAACATTAACATCTCCTTACAAACCTCAGTTTCTTTAAAAAAAGAACATTTAGGAGTTAGTTATAAATGGAAGGGAACACGGCAGTGGTGATTTCCAAGTGGCAGTACATCTGCACGTTTATTAATCTTCCGATGTATTGCATTAGCACAGAACCTGTATCCTGTCTGCAACTGGCACGTCTATCATGCTACTCCATTCAGGTTGCTGCTATGACAACTATCCAGAGGCAAATGTCAGGTCAGCTCCCAGCACATGTGTCTAGGCCATAATTGCTTTGTCAGAAACCTAAATAGCCACCTACTCCTACTTCTCTAACAGCTAAGAGCAATATTGTTTAAATTACTAAATGTTGCATTATTCTTAACACCCTGTTCATATGCTGCTACAGCACTGAAAACTTTGGATTTGCCTTCCTTTTATCCCCTGAACTAGAATGGGACTGCAGAATGTGTTTAAAGTGCCTATTTGCAAATTTATATTCATTTATGTTTCAGTGTAAACCTGGGGTCATTAAACTTCCTATTCCTTAGGCGTTAGATATTATCATTCACTCCACCACGATGATTACTGATATTTAATTTGCCTGGTTTCAAACCACAGCATGGAAAAAAAAATTATAGCTGTCATCTCGATGAGAGGTTTCCTATAAAATGCATTCAGTGTTTATCATAAAGAACTGCTTCATAGCATCATAGTGCGTGACGGTCTGTGCACAGTGCTTAGCCTTGCTCTTATCAACTGGAAAAGCTCAAATACTCTTTTTTTTTTATTACTGAGTTTAGCTTTTATAAGTAAAGAAAGTGGCAGCTTCCACAAGACTCAGAAATGTAACCTGCACATATATCCTGATTTATCCTAATCTTGCATCATATCTTTTAGCCTTATGATTAAAAAAAAAAAAAAAAAAAAGAGGTAAATTTAACATTTATATTGAGGTAACTTTTTTGAGATGCCTCAAAATGATCAGCAGAGAGTGAAATAACCGACAGAGATAGACATGAAGTAAGTAATACTCTTGGAAGTGCAAAGTTGTCTTGCAGCTATCTCCAAATATGATCTCATTTGAAGAATTAAAGTCTGCATATAACTGGTTTGTTCAGTGAAAGGGAAATTGTCTCCCATGCACACATAGAGATGTACACATATCCTAATAGCTTCACTGTATTACCTCCCATTTCCCTTGCAGGCAGTGATAAAGAATAATTGAATTAACTCAAACTAAAGAAATTATGAATTTTACAAGAAGAGTATTATTCTGATGTCTGCCAGTGAGGGTATGAGGATGACACCTTTGCAGACTACAAAGTTATCTGACTTCTTAGTCAGGAATGAAAAGAAACTGTACTTTTTAAATTCACATTAAAAAAAAAAAAAAAAAAAAAAAAAGAAAATGCAGAAAACCTTTCCCTTATCATGTATATTCTATACAATAATGACTGACGAGCACTCTGTGAAGAACCTACTAATTTAAAAAGTGCTAGCTCTGGCTGAGAAATGCCTTTGCTAGCATGGGAGATATGTAAGATATGTTTCATTTTCCTCTGAGTTTAAGCTCTCTTTGGGCTCAACTTGTCATTTGCTGAGTAACTACAGAAGAATAATACATTGCATGTCTGATGATGTGGGGCATAATGATGAAAGAAGTGTATGGAAGTTCACTCCTTTGGATGACCAAAAAAACTCTGCATGCCATGGTAGCCCTTCCGTGACATTACTCACTGAAATGGAGGTCAAATAGCTAAAATAACATGGATTGAATCCAGAAAAGAATCCAGTCCACTGGCTTCACAGTCCTATGTGACCACTATTCTCTTATCTACAAATATAATAATGAATTCTCAAAGGTCCACATTCCTAACTGGTACAAATCAACATGGTGTGAATGAAGCTACAGCAACTTTCTAAATGATCTGGCTAACTATACATGACATCCATAAAAAGGTCCATGCACTTCTACAGGCATAGTATTCTGTGATTCAGTTCTTTTCCTGTTCTCTCATATTCATCCTTCTTCCCAGGTGCTGACATTTTGTCTTGATCATCAAAACCATTTTCTTTCCATTAGAAGAAAAATGCTCATTCATTAATTTTGCAACATGACAGCACGCACGAAAGATCCATTCTAAACAGCAAATCAAGGAAGCAGAAGGCAGCTGTCACAAAAACCACTTCTGTCCAAATAAGGGTGAAGGCAGTTTTTTTCCTAGTATCATTCCCATTTGCTTTTCCAAAGAAGATTTCACCAATTCATCTTCCTTAGGAAAAATAAAGGGACAGGTCCTCTCCCACACTGATGTATATAAATTACTATTTCTTCTTAGATCTCCCTTTTAAGAATTTTCCTTGGTCTTTTTGACTTCAGACAGGACAGTAACAAGACTAATCCACCTCCACTTTCTGCAGTGCACCATAGCCCAGCACTGATCCAGGCTCTTTTATGCTGAAGTTTTATAAAGACTTCACCACGCAAGTTTCTGTTCTGAAGAAGCAGAGACCTACACTGGTTAAGCTCTTAAAATGAAACTTTCATTTCTGTGACTGCCAACGAGTAGAGCCACAGAGCTGAGGCCTCTCCAGTGGCATCCCACAAAACAAGCATCCTGACCTCTGTTCACTGCCTAGACCAGTAATGATAGGATGACTTATTCCACATTTTTCTACTGTATTTTAGCTCTATTTAGTTTCATGACTCCTTTGTTGATAGTAGCCCAGAACCTCCACTTCAGCATAACTGCTTCTTACTCAATAGTCTTTGAGATGTAATAAGGATCTTGCAGTATTATCCCAGGAGAGCATCCCAAGATATCACTCAGAAGCACAGGAAATCTTAAGGATTCAGATAATGCCTCTTCTATCTCTCACTGAAGCGAGTCACAGGTTGATCTAAGTATTGTTTCTACATTTCTTTATCAACTGTGATGAAAAAAACTCCTCAAAACTCAAGGCTGGATTTACCATGTTTCAGTATCTAGACTCAGCAGAGAGAATCTGGAGAGCAAGACAAAAGCCCTGCGTTACCCGTGTCCACAGCCCAATATGGACTGAGAAAAGCAAATCTCCCCCAGTGTCCTGAGCATTTCTACCATTTGGCACTTGTAGCAGTAAGCCTATACAATTTCAATATATAAATCTATAAAATTTGTACAAGGGAATAAATTATTTTTTGCTACCAGACCAAATTAGAAAGTGGAAGAGACAGAACTCTTCAGTTGGGTAATGGGTATCAAATACATAACTTCTTGGCACTTAAGCTACCGGCCAGCCAACGGAGCTTGATCTCAAGATGATGAAAATGCACTGAAGCCTAAGAGAGCACTTGAGTAACATCTAACACAGTCAGACAGCCAAAACATTATAGTCCAAGATACCGTGACCTAGTAAACACATTTATATCCCTTGCAGAGAAGTCTCAGAACCTGACAGTGCTTTTATTATTGTTGCAGTTTCAAGAACTGCAGAAGTGGGAAGTTACTAGTTTCCTAACAGACAAGATCACATTGATTTTCCCATTAGGAAGTAAATTATTGTCATAAAAATAAAATACAATTGAAAATAAGTAATTGATGCTAGTGAGACCAGTTTTCATTAGTCTTAAAACTGGATTTTTGCAAGCAGAAATTTTTAGCCTTGAGTTGGGAAATACAAAGGTCGCGTGAGTGGAATTTAAGTCATGTAGGGAGAAGGATGGCTTCCTCCTGCTTCAGACTTAACTTTATCACACTGAACAATATCCCTCAATCAGGGCTGTATCAAGTACTGCAGCTATCAGAAGTACTTTTAGAAAGTCATTCATAAGAATCAGTATTTGTGTGCACAGACACACATACACTTTAGAGAGGTTTCTTCTGAAGAGAGAAACCTGTGCACAGGATTATAGGTATATAAAGCCAACCCTTCACATTTAATACTGGTGAAAGAAACAGCTAATACTGATGAGCATGGCCAATACTCTATCTATTCAAAAGAAAAAAAATGAGCTCTTAGAAGTTTCCATCGTTTTGACTTTTAAGCTGTTTCTTTTTGATGAGTAATAACTGACATGTTTTCATCAAACCACTGTTAAAATTAACACTGTAGGCAAAAACATATTTAGTCTGGAAATGTATATTATTTTACTGAAGTACAGACTTCCATTAGGGATGTAGATGCAACACTCAGAGCTTCCTGTTCAGGGACTGTGTTGTGCCAGGGAAAGAAGGAGAAATGGTGAAGAGGAGTAAAGAGCATAAACAAGACAAGAAAAAGGATCAATGAAGCTGCTGATGTTCTGTCTTAGCTTCAGGATTGGTCATAAGACTCATTGTGTTCTCAATACATTCACATTTATGGGTAATATTCTGACAAAGGTGGTGGTGGGGATGCAAATTGCATCTCACTTTGAGGCAGATCACCCCTCTGGAGAGTAAAAGGCAGACCTTTGCTGTGCTGAGTACAATAATAAAGCAGCTTTAATGCAACACTTCCCTTCATCTCTGAAGGGAAGTGCTCAATGTGTGCTCTTGCCAGATCCTCTTAACAATCTACTTTCCAGGACTGTCTAATGCTTGTTGTCCACTGGAAGAACTCTTGATAAAATTTACAAAGTGGTATTTTTCATTATCCAAATCTTATTTCTCCTCCCAAATTTCCATTGAAGGGTTCTCAAGCCTGAGTCCACGAAGTGGTATAAAACCAATTTTGGAAATTTACATTTAAAAAGGAAAAGTAGAGACATATTAACAAGAAAATAAGGCTTCCTTTTTTTATCTTTTTTTTCCTTAGAGCTCTGGAACAGTAAAAACCACATGCTGAACTGAACTTTTTCAATCTTCCTCTGTTTAAGAAAAAAATCCAATTAAAATATTTATTTTTGGATATGTGGAAGAAAAGTGAAGGAAATTTAAGTCAGTAAAAGGAAAAATATAGGAAGAGAAGGAGGACAGAACCCTTTTAGCTATAAGACACTCTCCCTGGATGTGAGGGTACAGGTCCACTTCCCACCTCAGTGTAAGAGCTGAGCACAGTAGTGTGTGTTAAGTAACCCATTCACAAATATTCTGAAATGCTTTGCTCTCAGTCTACTTTGTTAATGTCACATACTTGGAATACATAATTAAATTTTAATTGAACTAGGGCTCAAACCAAGGTTTTCTACCTCTCTAATGACTTAACTATTCCACCCTGCAGGGTAAATTTCTCACTGCAAGTTTTATGAAGCTACCTAACTCACATTCCCATATTTTTTTCCAGCCAAAACTATTTAACAAATCTATCCTGAATTCACAAATAGTTTTGCAAGTACTAAAGTTACTTCAACCCAGCTAATTTACTGCTTGCTGAATCAGATGGCTGGTGCTATTTGCACAACGGTGTTCCCAGAACTCACTGCCAAAAAGAGGGCAGAGCTGAAGGAAGCAGAACCCAACATCTGTTCTTGGTAGGCAGCTTTGCTACTTCAACATCACAGTTGTAATTAATGTGATCACTTTGGAACCATTCTACCTCCAGGTTTTCAGTTCAGGAATGAAAAGTAGAGAAATACCTCTCCCCTCAACAATAGCTGTTACCAAATCCTTCTGTGATAGTAATACCACAAATAAAAGAAAAAAAATCATACTAATTTGCTTTTTGAGTCTACAGTTTTAAAATTGGTTTTGATTCAACAGCTCTTTGACTTCCTGGAAAGTATTATGGGAGTCTCACTTAAATCATTCAAAAACTTTGCCTCACCCTGGCTGGACCAAGGAATTGAGCAACTAATTTTGTGCCCTGAAAGTAACTGATGTTTGCACAAGTCTTTCCTGTTCTTCTTGGGATAAGCACATTGAATTTATTATTATTATTATTGTTATTGCAAAATGAGAGAACAAATGAGAGAATAGAAAACCTGCACAATCTGAATGAGCACTACTTCTAAACTAAGCCATACTTCACATTACAGTGCTTTGACATCCCATGTAATTTGTGAATCTTAAGGCAAATATACCACAAAAATGAAAATACCAGAAAAAAAAAAAGTTTTAAAAAAATACAGTACAAAAAATGGCAAGAATAAATAGCAATATCCACTCTCAGATCCTAAACTATCAATGTCCTTTAATCAGTTAGGGCATGACCTGAAAGAACTCAATTGACTATGTACAAAAGGAAAATATTCTTTTTAAAAACTCTTCTTTTCCACAAATAAAGTTCATCTACCATGACAGAGACATATTTTGGAATAACTGAGGTATTACTAAGATTTGACTTTCTGATAAACATGAAGAGAAATAAAGCACAGCAGTCTTTGCAATAATAATGTTAGACATTCACTGTATCTGTGGAGCAACTAAATAATCAAAGCCTGGAACGAGCTAACAGTTTGATTGTTAAAAATAGAAAGAAAATATGTAATTCTCAGCAAATTAAAAATAACAAAATCCTAACATGCACTGTAATAGTTGAATAATCACATAAGAAAAAAAATATTGATAGGAGCTTTAAAAACTCAGTAATAAGTTAATTGACAGCATTTTCCTATATATCACAATAACTTTTCTGTTTCAAGAAAATAGGTATTTTCAGAAACTTACACTATTTCACCTTACATTTATAAATACATATGGATATGTGTATGTGCACAGAGAGACACACTGACTCATAGATACATGCACCATTTCTCTTACTTTAGTAAATTATATATACTGTATGTTCTGTTCCTCTAATTCTAGTATTCAGATTACACACCATGCCCTCAAAATCTGCATCTGTTAAAAAGCAAATATATAGCTTTATCCAGCTGGACATGATCAATATACTAGACACCCTCATACATCTCATGTAAATAGAGACAAAGACATGCTTATGTATTCATTTAAAGAAATACAGCTTTTGAGTTTTAATTATCCTTGCTAACAAGAAACATATAAGGGATTGCACCACCCTTCTGCACAGCATCCTATGTAAATGAGTCCAGTGCATTTATAAATATGGATGTGGCAGACCCCCAAACAACACAGTACCTGCTGTCTATCCAACCGCATCCTTTTTGCAGCATTTCTGCTTTCACTCTCACAGGCGGAAGCCAGGATACTCTCTGCAACTGCTGAAGTAAGGTGTGAGGGAATAGGTCGTGACTATGAGAGAAAAAAGAAACACAGAAATTATTTCTAGCATAATCCACGATATCCTTTTTCAAAGCACACAATACCATCATCTAGGCAGGAAAGTCTGCTCATTGAAATGCAGTTTATACCAACAAAACAGGGAAATGGAACTTGTAAAGATGAAAAATGAAACTAGTTAGATGTTAAGGCTGGAGCTGATCCACAGATCCACGAGAAGCCCTTTCCCCCCACAGCTCTATTGTCCAGTGTGTTTAGTCTGGCTCATTAAGCTGTACTTTGAACAGACAGTGGCATATTCTCTGCGTTCCAGCAGCACCCTGGCCATCTGATTCTTGTTAAGAAAACTGAAAGGCTTTTTATCTTGTACAGCATGTGACAGAGATGAGTAGTGGTTTTTTATAGTCATAAAAAAAAACCCCAAACCAACAAACAAAAAACCCCAAGTGATAGGGTTGAAACATCACTCAAAACATAACAGATTGTCAGAACATTTCAGAGCAGTCTCAATCTGTAGTATATGAATATTTGCATTCCTTGCTGCAACATGACTGATGTGATTAAAATGACTAAAAGAATTAATCTGGTTTTCCTTCTGACAATGCCAGCCTTCCAACACTGTAGGTATTCTGTGGTTCAACTAGATATGGTTCATTTTTCTGATTCAAAACCTTTCACTACTAATCTCAAGGCATTTACATGTTTTAGGTTAAAGGTGCAATGAGTCCCCCCAAACCAAGGGAAGTATAATATGGTTTTAGTTCCATTGTTGGTTCTGAATTCCAGTCTGATCTTCCCTGCAATTTCATTAAGAATATTTACACACCTTTTTTTCCTAATTATGTGCAAAATGATCTTTCTAGAAGATGAAGCTCGCAATAAAATCTAATATTCATTAATTTATGAAGATACATGTGAAATACCAAGAAAATAAAGAAAATTGTGATAATAACACAGATACTGATATATACATAAGCCCATTCCAGAGATTACAATTTAATAATCCAGGTTCTGAACTTCCAAGCTTCATTGAACTGAGAAGTACTATGTAAGTTTATACTTAGTGAGGAACTGGCCATATGTGGGAGATTTGGGGTGTAATTTTTTTGTGTGCTGTAGTTTTGTGGTTTTTTTAAAGAGTTTTACCTTCTTACTCCCAAAAGCATAAATATGAGCCTGCTATAAAATGTCACGGAGTTTTGGAAGCAATTTTTGAAGTATTCCAATTCAATTCTTAGACAACTTTTGAACAGATTAATCACAGAGGCTCAACTGATTTTACGGTTTTCATAACATTCCAAACTTTGAGGAACCATTACTAACATTAAATTCTTACCTTTAAAAATTAAAGGCCCTTTATTGACTTTGGATGTGCTCTGCAGAACACCAATTTTTAATCTGACACTGCTTGCTAACGCATGGGACCACAGTCTGCCTGGGACCAGAAGCTGAAGCAGCTTTTAGAAATAGACAGGGATTTATGGGTCTCCCTCACTAGTGCAATAGGCTTATTTTTCCCCACTCATATAAGAACAAGCTCTCTGGCATCGGTGTAACAGCTCTGTGAGACAGATCATCAAAGGCTGCAATACTACAATAAAATATACTTGGATTGATCTGACAGAGCAAACTACTGAATTTGTTTCCAGTTTTGAAAACAAATCAGGCTAAGAGATGAGGGACACTGATGTTAAACCCTGGTGTCATTACAGAAATCTTCCTCAGAGCTCTAGAGGAGGGAGTAAGGTTTTGTGGGAGGGTTTCACTGACAAAGCTTTATATTTATTATTCTGCCTCCACAGAATGGTGATGGTATGCTGAATTTGTTATTGCATCCATTAGCCACAGTATACACACATACTCCCTGTACGTGGTGGCCAAATATCACTGTATATGCCACTGGTTTATGTATGTTCAAGGTATATTGACTATGTTGGCTGCGTGGAAGTCTCAGTGTGGTCCTGTGGCAGTGGCCACACAATGAAATTCTTGAAAAACAGTAAATACCTGTTTAATCCTTCCAGCTCAGGTCTTTGACTAGAGCTATAACCACACCTATACATCACTGGAATTTTAGAAGGTGACGCGCGAGCCAAAAATTAATGTTCTGACCAAAAAGTAAAACTAACACAAGTTCCTCTAGCTTATCTGTTTATAAGAGATAAGAAGCTTATGAAGGTGCTTTATAAAGAGTTATCATAAAAATCAAACAGTTTTGTGCTTTTCTCTGAAAAGAAGTGCAGTGGTTATGTGTTCACCGTTGAAATATTAACCTCAAAGTTAGTATCTGCAAAACTGAGGAAATCTCCAGGTATGGAATATCTTGCTCTTGAAACGTGTGTTTACCCATAATTTCTCCCACTCATCACTGCAGCTGGCTGTTGATATGTTCATGCCAAGGACTATTTAGAATGAACCTTAGGGAGAATATAATGAATGCATGGTTCAGTCACCTGGAGAATAAAATACTGTAACAAAGCACAGGAGAAATGTCATGTGATTAAGGTTCAGGCTCTAGCAACTTAACTCAGGCAGAGCACTAGTCTGGCATTGACTGAGAAGATGAACACGGGCCTGTCACTGAAAGTAGAGCTGTTAAAAAGAGGATTTTGTGTTCCATGAAATGCCATATCTGTGAAATGTCAAAAAGACACATTTTGAGAAGCTGTGTCTAAGAGGAAAAATTACTTTGAAATAGCCACTTTAAAAAAAATGTTTTTAAATAAACTGAATTAATAGCCCCATCTTAGAAGCTCAGAGGCCCCTTCTGGCCTAGCTTAATGTCCTCATCTTCTATACTTCTGATTACTCATGATCTCTGTCATGACTACCAGCTACAAAACCACTTCTCTAAGAAATTCAAGCATCCCAGTCCTTGAGGGGTTCTGAAAATTTCTCAACTCCTTATCTGAAGATGAGACACAAAGGCTTTGGGAAACATCACAAAAGCAACATCATTCAATTCTGCAGAAGGGAGCCTGCAGATCTCATCCAAACCAGTGTTTTCTAGGTTCCCAGGCTCCCCTCTGCAGAGCTGAGAGTTGAGTGTTGGTTCAAGCATGTTTGGAAATACAGCAGGAAATGTGTGAGCCAAAGAGTCATTATTTTCAAGGGCTCCCAAGCTACCCCCACAATCCCTGGATGCACAACCTGCCACCTGGACTAGTAGGAAATCAGGTTCCTTTTTACTAGACTATGTCAAAAAAAACATACCTTTCACAAACTAACTTTTCTTAAAGGGGAAAGAAAAAAAAAAAAAAAAAGGTATTATCAAAAATTCCTGAACAGATGTAACTGGAACAATGCACCTAGTGGTGTTTGATACACAACATTCACAGCACCAGGGTGCTATTTCTTTCCTCTCACAGAGATGTAAAGCAGGAAATAGCTACAGTGGAACCACCCATGTGTAAAACAGAAGGGGGAAAAAAAAAATAAATTCAAACCTCCAAACTTGAGTCTACCAAAACAAGTGATTCATCTGTCAAAATCAGAGGGCGGGATAACAATTTTTGGCATTTTGAACCAAGGACAGACAGAAAGGAGGCAAGTGAATATTTTACTGTAACTTTCAGGTGAAGAGACAAATAAAACTTAGAGGAAATCCAGTAAACAGCTTCATACAGACCTTCTGAGAAGACTGTATGCCTCTGTCCCTCACACAACAGCAGTACACAGAACTCTTGCTTATTCCCTTGGAAATACAATACTGCTCGTGACTGCACTGAAATGGCAGGCACGTTTTGAACAAACACTGTATTTTGGTTTTGTCCATCTCTTCAGCTGACACACAACTAATGCTCAGCCTCTAATATGATATAATTAAAGAACATTTTGACAAAAGATGTAAAGAAAACCTGCTAGATTTAATAGTTTAATGTACAGGCAGATGCCTCTGTTTTAACATCTTTTGAAATGACTGGGGTTCAGAAGTTGTTGAAATTCCCTCGGTAACCCAAGGGAGATGACCAACCACCTCCAGTCCTCTCATATTTGAAACTGCATTTCAAGGTAATTTAAATCTGATTCTTGATACCACCACAGAGCCTGCAGATGATGATGATGACAAAGCAAGAAGCACACTTAACCACTATATTGGATTGGAACTTTTGCATGGTTTTAAGAGAAATAATTTTTACGCAAATTGGTATGAAGACTTCATGCACTCATCCCCTTATCTCTTCCCAAAGAGTGTACAAATTATTGACAGATTAACTTTTGCAGATTTCTTAATCAAGTTTGCCAATACTCCTTTGTTGTCAAATAACTGTTGGTCTACTTTAAAGAACATTAAAGCTAATGAAGATCCCTCCACGGATTAAGCAATCTTTAGATCTGCCTCTCAATAATCAAAGCATCTTACCAGAAGTCTTTCCATGGAGTTGCAAAGTTGATAAAATTTAGTAGTTGAAATAAGAAATCCTTGTCCCAGATACTCTAGAAATTAGTTCTATTAGTATAGTCTCTGATTCTTCATCATAAAAGTCACCTTCGATATGCTGTAAAATACCCATCTGCAGTACACCAGCTGTATACAGTATCATCAGGTCTTCAGTTTAAAGTGAGGACACAAAGTACCCTTTTTGGCATATTCACACAATTCCTGTATTTCTATATGGAAACTAAAAAACTACTATGTTCTAATTTCAAATGTATATTTTTGGTATAGATCTACCAACTGTTGATACAATAGACATAATAATCTGGACCACTAGGAGCAGTATATTCACCAAAAAGAAGTTTGTATCAGCTGTACGTGCTGTCCTCCTGTGGTTAAAGATCTGTTGTCTCTAAAGTTACTACCCTGGTATTTTTTTGTGAGATTCAGTATTTACTTATAAATAAGAGCCAAAGTTGTCATACAGAAGCTTGGTTTAGATGCTCTTACACATTACACCACTCTGACTCAGTTCTGGAACTATAAAGCTATCTGCTATGTCAGAAAATGGGCACACATACACACCTGCTAAAACACCAAACTTTATAACCTGACATTTGTGCATAAATGCTACCTTCTAGTTTAAGCCAATATCTGAATAGCTTTCTTTCATACAAAATACTTTCCAAGATGAGGCACATATCTCCAAATAAGATTTTCTACTCAGTGTCACACAGTGAAATGTATGATGCAGAACTGTCCTGCACTGCAAAGTTACAAAGGATTCAGAAACCTTTCCACAGAGTGTTCTTAAATGTACAGACAGAAGTACAGCACTGCACTCTATTGGATGTACTTCTGTAACTGTTAGTACAGAAGAGTGAAATATGAACAACCAGACTGGCACGTTAATGCTTGTAGCACTGCGTTTCTTCAGTCTGGGTTTTGATCTAATTTGTTCAGTCTTGCAGTCCTGTGATAAATACTCAGTTGTAACATCTACTAGGGAATTAAAATTAATAACTAGAAATATTTTCTTAAACGGCAGAAGAGGCTTTTTAAAACAGTGTTCACACCACTTAAAGTTTTCAGCTCTGAAGTACATTTAATTGAAATATTTCATGCTGCACCTCGATTGTGACAGCACCTAAATACATCCATATATAGCTTAACATATCCATATTCCTGTCTAAATGTTAAACAAGTGACATAATCCACTCAACCACCATTCTGCTGCTGCTGCACCTATATATGAGGCCAAGTCCTGCTCTACTTATTCAAGAAAGCGGCTTCTAGCAGTGGGGCTAGTGGAAATTTTAAATTACTTTTGTGAACAATAGAAAGAATATCCATCTGACTTTATCCACCTAAAACTTAAGTATTTTGTCTAAACTAGTTGTCTAGGCTTCTTTCTTGTTTCATTGAAAAATGTATCTCCAGAAGTTGATTCATGAGACAGTTGGGGATGAACCTCTCTGGACTGGTTCATTGAAGCACTTCATTGATTGCTGAGGAAGCCCCAAGTCACCTGATTTCTCTAGCAAGCTTGGGTAAGATAGCAAAGTTCCAGAGGACTAGGAAAAACTGAGTCTGATTTAACATTATTTCCTGTTTAACAAATGCACTGAACTGGCTCCCTATCCTTAAGCTGGTGGTGTAAACCAGCTAATCAAGTAATACTGCAGCACAGATCTCAATCTAAGTCAAAGCCACATTAGAAAAACTTACATGTTGACTACTTTTTTTTTCTGATTTCAAGTTTACAAGTAATCAGGGTGAACATTCTTTTACCACAGATTATTTTTTTTTTTCCATAAAAAGTTTGGTTTTTTTCTTTATCAGATCTAATTGCCATTGTGGAGGGGATTGTTTTTCTTTTAAATTCAATAAAGCAGTGAAACAAATGTCAAAATTGCATTCCTATCTTTTCCTCTCACAGAATGTAGAAGGCTAATTACTATCAGATTGCTAGGCACTTTCCATTTTCTAATTTTTATTCTTTTTCCAAAGCTAACTTCTTCCTATTTTCCAAGGTTAGTGGGAAAAGTGTAACTTCATCTGTCACTCACTTTTCTGAAATTGCTTATACTTGCAAAAGTTACTGAAAAGCAAAAGGTATCAGAGACAGATTTAAAAGGCAGTTCTTAAAAATCACATGAGTACTCATTTAACTTTTTTTGGGGGGGAGAGTATTTAAAAGCCTTAGGGAAACCATTTCTAGAAATCATTTTTTTTAAAGGATATATGAGACCTAACAGAAAAAGCCAAAACTTGTCGGAGAGTAGCTTTGCCTACATTCAGCCCGGATCCCCATCAGACTCACATAAGCTAAGCACTATCAAACAGGGGTGAGGTGCTTAGAAAGGAAAGGGACCAATCAATGGAGTTTGGGGTATAGTACAAAGCCACAACGCTACTGTTATTTGCAGATCTTTATGTAAGTGTTCTTGTGATAATTTTCTTAATGGTTCCCATCTTATTAATCAAGATTGGGTATGCATTCCTGGATCCACAGATCCTCATCTTCCTGAAAATACTTAGGACCTTTCCAGCCATAAAAGGCCTGGAGGACTGAAAGCCATGTGTCTGTGAGGGCGGCTGAACTATCCAGCACTAAATTCAGTAAACAAGGAAAACTTCCGCTCTCTAAAGCTAAAACTTACAGAGGCTAGATATCTATCCTGAGAAATGTCAACGAGGCAGATTTCAGAAAACATACCCCCTTCTAAAAACCAGTCCCCACTGAAGTTGCTCAATCACAATATAGAAGCACTCCAAGCCATGCGACACATTTGAAACACCTCCATCAAGCACGTGCACAGTTGCCAGTCATTAACACCCCTCTTACAGCAAATTGGCACAACCAATGACAGAAGCAGGGAAAGCCAGAGTGCTTAGTTATTTGTTATGGAGGCTGGCAGTAGGACAGAAGGAGCTGGGATGAACAACACTGGGCTCTGAACTGAGAGACTGTCTTCAGGCATAGTGTAACTCTTCTCAGACACAGACAAACTTGTCTTCGGACAATGAAAAGCAGTTATGATGAGCATTTTCTCTCCAATACACAACAATGTTTTCCTCTTTGATACTATCACATTGTATTACAGTCGTGCAAGAAAGAGGATTTCCTTTTGCTTAAACAAAACAAAGAATGTCTTTGTGAATGAGAGTTTAAGACCTTGCTCTTGCATTCAGACACACATAGAAAAATGGTGTGAACTGTGAAAAAGATATTGTAATATGTGATTTCAGACTGAGGATAGTGAGACTAATGATAGGAGATCATGAACATGGGAGGAAGCAGATAATAGTAGACAATTCAGCCTCATTTGATTATTTCCAGCATCTAAAATTATTCTGGAATGTAACTAAATAAATGCATATTGCATATCCTCAGCAGCTGCCTACTATCTTTTTTTAATTGGTAGTTTTCTATAGATACAGAGGTTGGGACAAGTCTAATGGACAGATTTAAAAAACATTAGTGAAACAAGTCATTTCACCATTTCAGGGAGAAAATTCCTCTTGTATAGGTCACAAAACAATGTATATGAAGGAAATCTGATTAATAGCAGTCCTTTAGAAAGAGGCAGCAATTTTATTTTATTTGTGTGTGTGTGTGCTTTGCTAATGTAGAGGAAAAAGAAACAATTTTTTTAAGAACATCAAGAACTTTAAAAAGGTTGCAAAATGCTACAACATAATGCAGGCAGAAGCACACCCTAGATATCCTGTCCAAAAGCCAGTGATTTCAGGACTTAGACAAACTTTCCTCCCAATAAAAGATTCTGAGCAAGATCATAGAACTAAGTCAGAGAACATTCTCAACAGTCCCTAAGCAAGAGACAATGGGAGAAGATCTTACAATTTATGAGAAAGACTTTGACAGTGCCTTGTTGAGGGATATGCTTGTGTCAGAATGGAAATGGCACAATTACAAGCCAGTCACATGGGGACTTTTTACATTTCCAATGTAAAAAGGGAACTCCTCAAAGGAATAGTTGTAACAGGAAGCTCCACAATGTGCTTTGGAGTCCACGGACAACTATCTGTCATAAGTAGGAGCAGAGTAACTATATGAAAGCTCTTAAAAATATTAATACTAAGAAATGTGTTAATTAACACTATGAACACTCATGAGGCTGAACCTTTCCCATTGCCTCAGAGCTAGAGCTGGCCTGTTATGCAGCAAGAACTGTCATTTGGATTACAGATGGCAAATAACTGACAGAAGCAGGCTTCAGGCATACTTTTTCATCTTTACCATGCTGTCTTACACTAATTTAACTTAGTGTTTACATTTTCTATTCACTTTACAATATGATGCTGCAGAGAGCTGCACTGTTCCACACACAGTCTGAACTGTCATTTGCCATATACAAGATTATTCTCTTTTTCTCTTGCAGCTAGATGCTCAAAATGTAGCACTCTGAGCCTGAACAAAATGAAGAAAAAGTGTTTAATATTTCTATAACAAAAGACATCTCCTGTGGAGATTATCTGACAACCTATTTAATACAACAACAGTAGCACTATTGCTCCTGAGAACATCATTATCCTGTTTTGCTATATTTGAAGGTAGCACCTTATTCAAATCAACACCAACATGTCCCTTCATGATTGCTTTGAACAAATGTTATTATCCAGACAAAGTGATTCTTTTCCATTCCTAAAATTGTAAATACACATAAAATAATCCCACAGTCAAGTGCCTCTGTCCATGGTAGTTTTCTAAAACACTGCTTATAATCAGGAGATGCTGATAGAGTCGTTTAGAAATCAGAAAATAATTAAAAACAACAAAAGGATACATATTACCTTTCAGAATTATTCAAGACATAAACTACCATTTATTTTCTTAGGAAGTTAATGCGAGCTTCTCCAAAGACTTTGGATAGTCTTTGGCTCGTGTTCCGACCTGCAAACAGGGAAGGAGGGCAGATTTCTCTTCAGGCCCAGGAGGGCTGAAATCTTTGGCATGAGCTCCAGTGCATTGTCACTTCCATTCACGGGCAGCAAAGTCAATATTTTAGAGGGTAATTTGTTTGTTTAGAAAAGAAATAAAGCCCATCATAAACTGTCATGGAACATTATAAAATACTAATATTTCTGAACTAGAAAGATTGTCTGTTCGGATCACATTCCTGGTAACCTCTGCTCCTTTTCTCCTCCAGGACTAAATTTGATCCTGCAATCTTTTTTCATATGAAAGCAACATTTGCAAATGTACACTGAAGTCAAGCCAACCTAGCTCTTGTGGGTCAGACCGTAAGCTCCTTATTCATATTACAAAACAGTTGCACAAGTCTTTCAGATGACAAAAAAATGAGCCAGTTTACATAACTGCTCATCAGTGTGAATAATGACAGTAATGAAGCCATAAATTGGAACAGTGAGGAGACTTGCTAGCATCAGCTAATTTTATTAGTTATTTTCAAGGGAAAGTACAGCAAAATAAAAATATTTGGCATCGTGAAAGCTGAACATCATGTTGCTGAGTTATTTTCAGCCAGAATGAGTAGATGCAATTTGATGCTACTTAGTGTATCATAGAATATCATAGAAAATATTTATTTTCTGGTTTTCTTTCTTTTATTTTGGAAGGCTATACAATCTGACACGTACACCACCAGTCAATCTTTGGCACTTTTATCTGTACAGATGTCCTTTATTCTACCTGTCTCTCTTCATCTGCATTTCTATTGTTCAGAAATAGCATTATCCCAATGTTTCAAATAATAAAACCATGGAGTTGATTAGAATCACAAGCACATACAATAATTTAGTTTCTGTCTTTGCTTTTTATCTTATCCGATAGTGGTGTTACTTAAAACTGTCAGTTAACATCTTAAACAACATACGGAAATCATAAGTATTCAGCAAAGACTGCAGGAAAGAGAAAGAAAGAGAAAAAGAGAAACAGTAAAATTCAATCATCTCCAGTATTTTTTAATGTAATCAATGGGTTTGCAGATGATTCATTAAAAAAAAAATAATGATATGCTTATTCACTAAATGATGTCTATTTGTAATGATGAGGTGATTTTATTGTCACCTAAAGGCCAGGGAGATAGCTGACACATCAAACGTAAGCTGTGTAGCTAGCTAGTTTCTCCTGTCTTTACGGGGTTTTGGAAATCCCAATGTTTCTTAGAGATAATGAAGCTGCCCATTGGGAAGAAGACTTAATATTTACTCATTCTTGTGCTACTCAGTAATATTAAAATATTAATGTTTGAAAACACTGTACAGTTGTATAACATCATAATTTTCATGGGGTTTGGTTCAATTACAATTACTAAACTATTGGAATGCTCAAAGGGTAAGTATGATTGTCTGGGTTTTAAAACCATATATATCAACTAAAAGATATCAAATGAGTAACTTTCACTGGAAAGTAATAGGCTTTATAAAAGGTACAAGAGAAAAACAAAAGCCCAAACCATTACCAGTGTGATGTTACTAGACTGGGCATTTTCGTGGGCATAGCATGTCTCTATCAGGATCTAGCTTTTATAGAGCTCACAGAAATCCAGTTAGGCATTTTAAAGGAAAAAAACCTTCCTGCAAGACTTATCCAGGCAAAAATCTCTAGCTGTATCCTCTAAATCACTACACATGCCATCATTTGCTTTCCCTCCTTAAGCCTTGCTTTGTTCTTCTTTTCCTATATATCCATATTAGTTCATCTTGTGAACTCTAGTGTCTCAAAGCATTTTCAAATCAGTGAACTAAGGGAATAATTTCAGGAAGAATGAAGGAGGGAAAAAGAAGCCTCTGACCTGGTATTACCAAAAATAACCAACCAACCAAACAAACAAAAAAAAAAGACACTAAGATGAAAACAAAATAGTGCCATGGATTTACATATGGGGTTTTGATGGAAACTAGGGCTGGGTTTTAAATCAAAACTCACCATCTCAAAACCACTTCTTTTCATCCGCCTGCAGGACTTGAGGTAAGTACGTATGCGTTTTCTGGCACGCTCTTGATACTCAGGGAATTGTCGCCTGCATGAGTCAATGATAGCCTGGATCTTTTCTTTGGGCTGCTTAGAGATTGGGACCATTCGGTCCAAGTTTTCATCTACAAACAGCCTGACAAACATCTGTTGGCAAGAGGGAGACAGAGGAGATGGGTTTGGAGGGCGGCTCTCTTCTCTTCCTAGCTTCCTGTCTTGATTACTGATAGGAAGACATTTTTTCTATCCACTGAAGAGCTTTGTAATGGGAAGCCAGAAATATTAAGCAAACAGTTCTTTAAAGGGTTATTTTGGGGGCTGATTAAATAAAATAAATAAATAAATAAATAAAAAGACAAGAAAGAATAGTCTATAGGATACAGAACTTGTGAGATAAACTAGAACAGATTGTGAAAACAGGCACTACTTAAGTTTCATCATTAACAATAAGCTGTGATTGCTAATCATTTTATTGAACTGATTCTCACTTTTTCTTTGTTTGAACAATTGCTTGTGTTTTCATGCATAATTACATACATTGGGAAAGCAGTAGAGAACAGCTGACCACTGGAATGGTCTTCTAATAAACTGGCTTCAGCCCCTTTCCCTTCAATGGGTGAACATGCACATACACACACCCACATCCACACACACAGGAGCACACACACACATACAGAACAGAGCTTTGTTGTCCTCACTGGTAAAGATGGCACTCTGCCTTAAAGTTCTAAATAAAACACAGTAAATCTGTCATCTGTTGGCAAGAGTTTAATGTGCATTAAAATAAAAATTGAAATAAATCCTGCAAATTAAATTAATGTGCCTTTAATACTGTCAGACTTACCCATAAATAATAATGTAGAAGGAATAGTAGAAGTAAGCAAGACAATGAGTGTAAGAGGACTTACATTAAAGGCTTTCAGTCGCTCAGCTTCTACCCCATCTGATTCATTAACCTTCTCAGGATCTTCCTGCTCATCATGATCATCCTCATCCTCATCTCCTCGATTCAGAGACAGATCTTCAGCACCTCTGCCTACACTCTCATTCTTGCCAGAGTCATAGCTTGAATAGCTATGCGCAGGGGACTGAAAATAGACAAAAAGAATGTGTTTGTAAAAATTCACCATGGAAATAAGGTCTACTCATCAAAAATGCTTTATAAATATTTAAATAATTCCAATTCTTCTTTTGATCCTTTGTTCAACATAAAGTGCTCATAATCCTTGTAACAGCAAACAATTAACAATAATATTAATTTCAGCACTTTAAAGTGCTGAAAGTGACCAGCTGCAAACTCAGTAAATCAATTTACAAATTAATTACCTTCGCTAATTAGAGTTAACATGAGATCTTTGTCATACAGCCTTGCTTAAGTACTACATACAAAAGTTTCTTACAAACACAAACTTCTTTGTATTAGCCAAGATGTAAATAAGGGAGAGTTTATTTGCAGAAAACTCTAAAGGATTACAAATTACCCATTTTAAGGCAAAAAGGATTTAAGTAGGAAACACTGATACTCATCCAATCAGTATGAAATATTATCAAGAACTGCAATATGTTATTCAACATGGAGATGATTATGTTCTAGTTTCACTTGCAAAACCCCAGAATGAATGAGAGATGTGTAGGTTTGTTAACATCTTGAATGTTCTTCTGAGAGTCATATAGTAAAAGCATTTTCTCTTTGCATATCAGCATTCAGAACTTTCCCCCGAGTAGAAATTCAGATTAAAAAAAGAAAAAAAAAAACAAAACAGATGACCATCTCATTAAAGTGTATTCACTTGTAGGACCAAAAGTTTTAAATTACCAAAGTCAGTACTGAGCATTTTTCCTTGTAATACCAAGACTTCAGTTGCCTGTTTCCTCTGCATACATTTCAAACTGCAGACCACAAAAAGACATCAGTAATAAAAAGACTTCTACAACTTAACACTTTAAGTTTCAAGCCTTCCCCCAGTCACATATCAGTATCAGAGTATTTTCACCAGATCCATCCAAATCACGTTTAGGTAATCCAGAGCACAATTTTACTTCTATAATATTTCAATCCTGTAATATTCAATATTTTCCTCTCTTGCTTCAAAGCATACTGTAGCCTGCTAACTTCAGAGAGTCCTGAGCCAGGTGCTATGTGATGCACTTCACATACATACTCTTTTTATGTGTTTCCTGCCTAAATGTCACCAAAAGTCAGGAACAAAATGCCTCGATCAAAAATACATCTCAAGTACTTCTAATCACATGACATGTTGAGCTTCCTAAAATTCCCTTTATTTCAGGCTGTTTTCACCAATCACAGGAAGTAGCTGGGCAGTAAGGTAGGAAGGAAAGGCCAACAAAGCCATTCATCTTTAAAGTATACTGTTTGGTTTATATTCTTATTCCAGTTTCTTTTTTTCTTCCTCTATTTTAATTTCCATCTTACTTTTGTCCTCCATACACCATCAGTTTTGGAGTCACTCCCATACATTTTTTGCCTGGCCTTAACAGCACTCACATTTCAAACCTTCCTTTTTTATCTATCCTCCCCAGACTATATTTTCACAGTACAAATCCCCTGAGGCTCCACATTTTAATCCCTAATGCTCCTTACATCAGATCTTGTATCTTCTCTCATCACCTTCCTTGAGCCTCTTCACGCTCTAGACCACTCTCCATTCCCTCAAACCTGATAGCAGATGTTTGGAGAATGCAAAAACATCAACAGAAAACATAAGAGCCAGCCTCTAGATACAATCAGCTTCAACAGGTAGCAAGCTCAGCATCACTACTCCCTTTATGACTACACAGTTGCAAGGCAAGAAATTAGCCCGGGTTCAGGACAGCAGATGTGAGATGGCATAGGAAGATAAAGACTTGGAAAAGCAGCAGAAAATCCTGCTCCTTTTCTTGACACACTGACATTTTGTTCTGGGAAGATGATCAATATCTACATTGCTGCCCATTCAGATAACTTTCTTGCAGGAGGTGTTGAAAGCATTGATTTATCAGGCTGAAGAAGCATATGGTTCCATCCTGATAGGAGATGATAGCTATGACTTACAAGAGTGTCTAGCATATATAAGCAACAATATTTAACCCAGCCAATGGTTACCAGAAGGTCAAGACCTGCAGCCTGGTAGCCTGTTATGAAGAGTGATTTTCCTTGATCCTGAATAGAAACCCAGAAGAAAGAGACAGTTACAATTAATTATTTGTTACAATGATTGTAATTGTGTCCAAGTACAATGCAGTAGAAAATTTGATCTAGAGTGCAAGACTTGTTCTTTTTTTACTTGCTTCACCTTGTACTACAGCTATATAGCACACAGAGGGCTTCTAGATAATCAAAAAAACCATTTCACATCCTAGGCACCATATAAAGCTGGAGAAGCTACTGTCCTGAAGAACCCTACTGTCTGAAACCCTTGTTCTGCAAACACTTGATTTTCCATGAGTTGTTTCATCAGACTAAATCCAATTAGACTACTCATGTGCATAAAGTTAAACAGATGCAAAACTGATTTCAGTATGTACATATGTTTGGGCTGGATGCCAAGATCATAAATTATGCACCAGGTTTGAGATTTGCTTTTGCAACTGAAAGTAATTCAGGCCAAAACGGATTAGCTATGTCTCTCAAAATGCAGTAGTAATTTTTTTTTAAATAAAGCATTGCATAGAGAGCCTTGTCCAATGTCTTCTCAAAAATATTTACTTCAAGAACAGCTTTAGCATCTTAAATGAACCATGGAGTATAATGTACTCAGAGACAGTTGCATGGCAGGAATCCATATTTATTCATTGTGGATCTGAAGACTGTGTACAACACCAGAAAAAAAGAGGTCGGGTTGTTTTTTTTTTTCCTTACTGTTGCATTGCCACACTGAGGGAAGAGGTTACAAAAGCTCAGTTAAGATTAAAACTTCTAGCATTCTATATTAATTTATTTCTATACTTCTACACAGATGAATATTGAATCAGCGGAGGAACAGACTGTTTCTCTCACTCGTGTTGACTATGGATTTGTACAAAAGCTGATAAGCATTTCCTATTTGTACTCTGTTAAGTAGCTGCAGTGCTAAACAAACATGGAGTAGGACAGCAGAGGACAACTTTTTCTTAGTACGCATTACCCAGTTTTAGGTCTTGCACTGTCCTTTCAAAACTGCTCACTCAGATTCCTGGATACCCTTTCAAACAAACACACATTTTTATGGTCCTGCAGTAAATAGACTGGAGAAGTGATTCTGGTTAAAATGGTTTGGGTTGATTTGGTTGTGGGTCTGGTTTTTTTTTCCCTTTTGCCAGTCTGTTTAAGATGAAAATCAGTTCTTGGCTCCAGTTCACAACACAAAAGCACAAACCTTTGTGCCAACAGAAGAGTGTGAGCATGGAAGGGATAGAGGGAGGACGCACATCTCTGTTAACAGCAGTGCAAGATTAAAACAATCATGGAATAGAAGCATTAATAGATACAAGATGCCTGACAAGTAAAACCTTTGTGTTTAACAAATGTTGGTTGGAAAATAAAATGACAGCAAAGTAAAATGAGGAATTATTCAAGCAGAACAAACAAGGCCAAGGCTAAGGCCAAGAGTATTGTCTCCCTCAAACGTTTAGATTATTATAAAGTTGTCTTAAAAACATTGAGATATTGATAGCTATATTCTAGCCACTTTGTCCTTGCCCTTTTCTGAAGGTACTAAGTTAACTACTTTAATCTCTTCCTTGCAATAATAAGTATTAGGCACTTCTGCTTTATAAAAATTGAAGGTTCTTGCTTAACAATGAGGTTTAAGAAGCTTGTTAGCACTCTATTTGCAAGACAAAATACCCCATACATGTAAATGACAGTAATGCAGAACTGCCACAGTTGCCAATGTAAGTCGTGCTCTTATTCTATGATAAATAAAGGAGAAGTAAATCAGAATATTAATAAATATAAAGTGTACCATAGTGACACAAAGTCTGGTAGACTCAGACATTGGTGTATGGCCATCAGACACGGTTTGGAGGATGATGCCACATGAACTCATTGCAGGAGGCTTCTCCCAGCAACTGAGACTCTTGGTTATCTCAGTGAGTGTAGAAAAATGGCTGTTGATTACTGGACCAACACTTATTATTCAGTAACAGAAAGTCAACTACCAAGGCTAGTTAACTGTAGTGATCAAAAACTGGAAAAATCATGGGTTTGTGATTTTTAAAAAATGCCAAAAGGGAACAAAAGACCTCACCTTTTTTTTTTTTTTTGGTGGGGGGGGAAGAACTCTGAAGTGTAGTAGATTGGGTTTTTTAAATGAAGCTTCATTTTTCATGTTTACCTTACATTTTACATTTAGTTGGATAGTTTTACATTAAGTTTGATAGTGTGCAATTTTTTCAGTTGTTACATTAGACAGAGAAGCCACAGCATTCCTGTGAGCTGAAGAGAGATGGAGATCTGAAGCGCTGGCTAGACAGTAGCACAGGTTTCCATACTGCATGGAAAGGAAAGGATCTGTGAGGTAGGCAGAGATGAAAACACTCTACAGGCTATACATGATTCTCTTCTAGAAATGTACCTCTGCCGTTACTAAATAAAATTTTTTGAGTAAATAAAACCATAATCTAAAGCTGGCAGGGTTGTGTTTGTCCTCACAGTTGTACCTCCAGTCCTTTATTCCTTCTCTTTCTACATCTCGGTCTTTCCCCCTGTACCACAGAATGCATAAAACCCTACAATTTCAGCAATTAGTCTTGAAAATTAGATGTGTTTTTCTGCATGTTTTCCCATGTGCTGTTGTGTAAGCATGGTTGTAAAGAAACCTATGATATAGAAAGGGTTTAGAATATTCTGATTACACCAAGTTTGATTGCTTTGAAGTAATTTTTCCTCTTTTTTTTTTAAATTGAGAAATAAATTAGAACTGATTTTTTTTTTAATTTTACATTTACATTTTTAACTCGTTCTACATATGACAAGGTTTTTGAAAAAAGTGTAACACACTGGTTTTCAGTAAATTGACTGTAAGAAGCATGTGCTGTATTTGACATCTAAACAAAATTAAAAGGTTAAGCCTGTAAGGAATAAGGGAAAATTTATGTCCTATATCTTCCCCTTAAATTTTTACTTTAAATGACAATTGCATTCTTAGAGTTCCACTTTCTTTCCTGCACAAACTGGGAGTTTTCCATATGGCACAGAACTTACCTACAGGAAAGTCTTTTCTTGCTTGGTGGGGTTTTTTTTTGTTTGTTTGTTTGGGGTTTGGGTTTTTTTGGGGGCGGTGGGGTTTTTTGGTTGTTTTAGTTGGTTGGTTGTTTTGCTCAGGGTTTTTTTTATTGTTTTGTGTTTTGTTTACATTAAATCAATAACATATGTAATATAACATTAGAAACATAACATACATTTGGCACATACATGCTCTTTTTGCGTTAAAGGAGATGCAACTATCAATTCAAACTTTCCTATCTTTTTCTCTTCAAAGAGTAAAGCAGGAGACATAACTGGAAAGCTATTATCCTAAGCAATCCTCTTTCATTTTTTACAGATAGAAGTCCAGTTCTCTAGTACTTTTCATTAATAAGCCATTTTTTCCACAATCTCTCTTAAATCCTATGCCTTTTTCTCTTCCACACTTTACTGTTATTATCCTTTTTACACAGCCCCATTAAACCTTCGTACTGCCATGTGTGTGGAACTTTACTGCCCATCATTTTTTTCTCATTACAGAAAGACTGTGAAGTCTCAAATACAATTCCAGCATCTCACCATTTATTTCAAGATCCAATTAACCTCATTTTAAAAGAATTGTCACACATTTGCTCATCTTACCCATATCTTTGCATCTGACTATGACCAGTTTGCTCCCCTTGTTACACCACAATTGGCCTTTCCAGCTGCTTCACAAAGTTTCACCCATGATAATGGGAAGGCATCATTGTGTATAATTCTGCTATTTGGAGCATGAGGGCAACAGCATTTTTACTGGAAGAATGGAGAGCTGAAAGCTAGGGTTTCATAGGTTTGACTCTATAAAAGTGTTATCTAATAAGTAAAGCATTGTGGAGTAGATTGGATAAGACATTTTTATACAAAACTTAGATTACACTGAAATATTAAAAGATCATTTCTGTTTGCTCTGTGTTAACAACATCAGCTCTGGAAAGAAAACTGTTCAGTTATTTACAATAGGAACTAAGAAATAAAAAGATCTTTCTCCTGAATTATCTTTGACATTGTCCTGTCAGCAGAGTCATTGTTTTTACAGTAGTCACTGAGAGAACAGTGACTGTTCCTGAGAGTACCTGCTCGGCCTTTCTCAGTAATTAGGCAGCCTGTATCATATTATCTGTTTGCTTTCCTTTCATCAGGAGCACATTTAATAGCAATAAGTACAGTAAACTGTAAATTACCCAGACACTTCCATTTCAGCAGGATTTATATGGATAGATGAAGTTTGGACAATTGAAAGACTGATCTTCCTGTGGTATATTTTCTCCTTTAAGCTAAAGTATAGTCTACCCTGGATCTGTCCCCACTGGTATTGACCAACATTATTGATATACATCACTTTGCCCTAATAGAAAAATAACCCCGGAAATTAAGTAGAGAGTTAAAAAAAAAAAAAAAAAAAGAGAGGCAACTTAGAGTTCTCAGTCAAGTAGAAGAATGAACTCTGGTTAGATGCGAGAGTTTAATGAGTTTCTTTGTAATACATCCACAACCGATCTCATATTACCCAACTCAGCACCTTCGGGAAGGCTCCTGCTCCTTTCCCTGGCCATTCTGGAAAGGGAGAATTCTTGGAGGATCAGAATAAGTGTGTTCAAACCTCCCTAGTCCACCAGTGTCCAAAGCACTAGGGCAGAGCTGATTTAACAGAGCAGGAGACTTGCCTACTTCTCACAGCTTTAAATCAAAAGCATAAATTAAATAAAATAATATATAATAAATACACAATAATATAAATAACACAATATAGAATAAAAATAAATAATAATCAATAAAATAAAAATATAAAGTTGTTGTGTTAATGAATTCTAGAACTTCTGTCACTGATGTAGGAAGCCAGGTATTTTCAACCAAGTACTAAAAATCCCTAGTTATAACCCCCCCCAAAACTGGTCGTATTACAAAATGCGGCTGCTGTATTTTTGGCAAAAACAACCCACCTTCTTTGTGGGAGTTGAAAAGCCAAAGCTAAATGGTGACAAACGCAAAGAAAAGTCTAAATTATTTCTGGCATCAAACACCTCTATTTTGAAGCTTTAAAAGGATCTGTCAGAGTTTCTGTGAATTTGAAAAAACAGAGGCTGTCACATAGGAAAACTCCATCACAAACTTCTGGATTTCTGCAAACTGTGAGCCAATAGAGGATATAAAAAAATTCCTATATAACAACCAAAATCAAACCAGGAGATCTGAATAAAGATGTTATAGCCTTGTAAGGTCCTACCTTACAAAAACAACCAAAAAAACCCCAAAAAACAAACAAAACTAAACCAAAACAAACACACAAAAATATTCCCCACAATATTTTTCATGTGAAATATACTTCAGTGACTACTGAGGTTCACATTACAGGCAGGTAGTGAGCATTTTTGACCACAAATTCTTTGGTCACTTATTAGACAACTGGATGCTAAGTGCTATAAACTATTTTGCAAAGCACTGGGTTATTAATGCCTTCTCATTCTGTCTAAATTGAGAATGAAACCTCTACTGTAGGCAACACATTTAGAAAGTAAAGTGGAGAAGACCTGTATAAACCTGAGTACCACAATGACAATCACAATGCAAGACTCAAAACTCACTCCTCTCTTTGCAGTCTGTCCTCATCTAAGTGACACAAGAGTAAGACACAACACCAGCAGGGGTCCAGCAAACAGTTGAGTTTCTTGCAACTCTCCTTCAAGGAAACAGCAGAATCCCTGACAAGACTCAATCTGTCCTTTGAAGAGCTCACTCACTGGCCAACAGTGCTACCCCTGTTGTTGGACAACATCCCAAACTGCTGTTAGCTTTCAAGACAAAAGTAGTTTCTGAATACAACTAGGATTTTAATTCCTTAGCAGTATCAGTACATAGAGAAATAATGTTATCATAAATATAGATCTCATGGTTTAGGGTCAGGGCAACCTGCTAGACCTGTAACAGAAAGGGAATAAAGGAGAGAGCCTCAGTGATTAGAAAAGGAAACTAGAACAGCTTTAATGAAAATGAAAGTAATAATAATAAAAATTGGATATATGCAAATATATACCAAACCAGTATTGAACTTGACTCCCCCCAACAGCAATTACATCACCACTGATGCTGTGGAGTAGGCACCAGGAGAGTCTCAGACTAGGCCCAGTAGCAGACAGGAACTGTGTTCAGCAGCTGGATTCTGGTACTAGAACACACAGAGCAGGATCAAAGACAGAGTCTGGATGCTGGCCAGTGAAGAAGCAAAAAGAAGCAGCTGGAAGACCTGAGATTCACTAGTCCGGGCAAGACCCTCCTGATCCCTCAGCTTTATACCAAATATGACATAGATGGGATGGAATCCCTCGTCGGTCAGTCTGCAATCACCTGCCCTGTCTGCTCCTCCTTGCAGGTGCAGTCTTTACTTTCTGCACCCTGCTGTGTGGGGCACAAGATCCAGCAGTGACCTTGGTCTGCACATCAATCCTTAGCACTACTGCTAAACATGGGGTGTTATCACTACTAGAAGCAGCCACTGTCTGTGCAAACACACTGCTGACTTCAGACACTGCAGTTAGTTAGAACTGAGCTGAAAAGTAAAACCACTGAACAGAACTGTTCTGTTCTCACTCAAACCAGGAAAACAGAAGAGAGGAGTTTCTTGTCAACACAGCATCATCAGATGCTCTATTTTAATCTTGAGCATATTGCTGCTGGAAAACCAAAGTAGAAGAATCCCCTTCCTCACTTTAGCAGTAAGGAACACAAACTAGAGAACACAAACCACATGCAATCCACTGGTTTAGTCTTGGCCCCTTTGTCAAACATCTACTATGAACCAGAAAACTGCCACAATCTTTGTTCTTTTTCCTCCTTTGCTTTTCCTTCTGTTTATACCCCTTGGATCAGTTTAAACAATTTTTTTTTTCCAAGCTACTTTCTCTCAAAATCTTTCATTCTTTTCTTTCCATTTGAACTCATTATGTCTTTAGTTTTTATTGCTTCACTCTCCTCTTGCATTGTTCTCTTGACTCTCATACTATTTCCTTCACATCTTCCTTCTTAAATTTCTCTATGCTCCCTCTTGCCATAAATTGAAGCTGTGACACCAGAAGGGTTCAATAACCTGTTTTCTTCTTCAATTACAAACATGAACCATAAGGCTACTGACTCAAGTCCCAAGGCATCAATCTATACTGGGAAATTATGGTCTTATTTGTGAACAGTATCTCTTGAATCTGCAACTGTGAGCTACAGATGAAGACAACCACAGAGAACCTATAGACTTTGTACCTTCCCCTTTACTCCACCACCTTTTTCTTCCTCTCACTCTTCACTGTAACAGTTTTACACCCCTCTGTAGCAGCTCAGGTATATGCACGCTTTTTTCTATCTGCAGAACAATGTTCCCAAGGACCAAACACATGCACAGGCAAAAGAGTTCAACTTATATCAGGAAGTCAGGAGATAAGATTTCTTTTTTTTTCTTTTTGACACTTACTTTCACCCTTCTCCCCTGTCTTTGTATATCCCAGGAAGGCTGGAGATGGAAGCTATGCAAGAGGCTTCCAGGTTATATGAAGTTTCAAAAGAAGGTTCCAAAGAGTAGCAGCAGACACAGATGTAGGGATAACAACAGAGCACCACTGCAGGGTTTCTGTGTCGCAAGAGCAGCGGCAGAAAAAGGAGAGGAGCATTTGATTTCACTAGGTAAAAAGAAAGTGAGCAATGAAGATGAAGGCTGCCTCTGTCCCATTTCCTGCAAGAATGACTTTGGCAAAAGAGTGCTATTTGAGGTCCAGGAATTCAGCAATTCCCTATAAAGTCTGCCTCTAGCTAAACAGCAGCTGGACTTCTTAAACACATAGTTACATACTGAGCTGTGGACCTGTATTTTATAACAAGGAAGGAGGAGCAGTATTTTTTTTTCCCTAACTCATACAAGTAAGAAGAACACAGTGCACAGAACAAAAGTGGAAAATAATGAGGAACTAAAAATGATCATCAGGACAAGAGAAGAAAATGGTTTAACAATGGATCTTTCTTGGTGTACTCTTTCTGAATTTCCCTCTGCTGATTTCCTCTTCCTGCTTTGTTCCTACACAATGGAATTTCAGAGGTTCTCCCACCTTTCTCCTTTCCAGTCTGAGCACAGCAGAAGTGCAAATATTTAGGAAGGGGATTAAAAATCAATTGGTGGAAGCAGTGGAGGAGGGAACTCCAACTCACCTGTCCCCATTATTTAAGACAAATTTAGGTTCCCCCTCTTAGGTGGCTGTTGCTCAGTTACTAAAGTAATATGCCAGAATAGCTGAGAAAAGACCATTCTATCACTCCTCCTCTGATCACTGTTGTTACTACTTATCATGAGAGTCTGATTGATCACATCTTCAGAAGTACAGATTAGAGGAAAAAAGACAGCAACAGTAACATTTTGGGAGACAGACTAATGTAAAAAAACCAAAGCCAATTGATTAGTGACTTGCACATATCCCAAAATAATCTCTTCAGTACTGAACAGACATTTATAATTATCCCAGTAATAAGATGACATATTAAAGATTAATTTCTTGGGGGGAAAGCTAGGAATACAACAGGGGCACAACACAAATTTGTTGCATATGCTAGAGAGGAGCATCTTACTTACAGAGAAGTATAGGGCACAACTAGAGAATGAAAAACTAGCTCGTTCTTGCTTTGCCTTTCCACCTTTTGCTTCTATCTGCTTTACAAAAGCAACTTCTTTTTTTTTTTTTTTTTTTAATTTGCTGAGTTTTATAAAATCTGTCTGGCAGTAAATCAGCTGGACTGTGTTAGCAACTAGCCCTGGAAGACAGAGGCTAATTGCCTTAGTTATTGTTTAATGGCCAGGTGGGGAGATTTAGAACTTGAGACCAATCAGGAGGGGACAGATGAGGAGGAGCTCCTGAGGGGGGGGCTGTTCCTAGTTTGCAATAGTCTGAGTGACAGGGGAGAGCAGCTGAGATGTCTGTGGCTGAAGCTGAAGGAATAAATTACTGATTAGTTCCCTACTTATCTCCCACAAATAAATCTTTAGACTGATTTGTAAGAAATGCATGTAGTTTGACCCTCCTCATTTAGGGAAGGAGAAATAAAACATTTATCATATGAGTAAGCCAGATGCATTGCTTGACATTAGCACGTGACAGCAACCATAAGAATATTGCAGGAGAACTCCTCATAAAGGCAATCTCTAGCCATCAATCCTTCAGACCAATGCATCCTTAGGATTCATACAAAAAGAGCACCAAGAAACAGAAGCAACAAAAGAACATTTCAGTCCTAAAACTACGCTGGCTGTGATCCTGCTAAAGACACGTTCTGACATTTTGGGGGCTGTGATGGAGGACAATATTACAAAAAGCATTAAACATACTCCCAAATGAAAAGGCAATTCCTGATCAAATTATTCAGTGAACCAGTTCTAACAAACACCACAGTTGTGTTGAATAGCAAATGTTCTTCCCAGAAGAATCCGAGAGATCACGGTACCCTCTTAAATCCCTACCAATATCATTAAGTATCTCTACAGGACCATAGTTTTCATGGTACCATCCTGAAGAAACCAGAAACTCTCATTGTAATCCATAAGATTGCTCTCATCCTGCTCAGGATGGTACAACACTTTATTCTTTGTACAAACAGTAGTGAATACTTGCTACAAAAGTGAGATAGAACTTTTGGGTGACCTGGTTATACATGAGCCCTGGGATTTTATATGCAGCCTGTTACACTCAGGCTTGTGAGAAGAGAATGGTCGGTCCTGCTTCCTCCAGGATACCACGGCATAGTGTAAGCTCCCAGAAGAGCTGCTATTTGGAAAGGAAACTACCCTTCCTAACTTGACTCAGTGCTCTAGTACTCTGGTTTCTTGTAGTTGCATAATCTTTGTTTACTGAAAAATGTTTCTGTCACCTTGTTACTTAGAACTCATTTAGAGGGAATCATGCAGCCATCCAGCAGCACAGAAGTTTCCAAGATGATCTAATAGACCTGGTCTGTAAAAGCTTGAACTCATTTACAACAAACCATATTTTTAGCTTCTATTAAGAGAGATATTTTGAGTTGTGAATTCTAGGGAGCACTTTGTTATATGCCTTCACTTAATCAGCATACAAGGCTCAGCTCTTATCACCATCCAGCAATGGAGAATTCCCCCAGCAGCTCAGAAAATCCTATTTCTCAAAACTCCACTTTCTCCAAAAAACACATTCAATCCACATTGTTGTAGAGGATGAGTTCTGGAAGGAAACCCAGCTAGAAGTATACCAGAAAAAAAATTGAATAAACCAGAGCAATATCTCTCATATTGATATCACAACTCAATTTCTGACTATGGAGCAGTGAACAGCTACAAAAACTGCTTTGTATCTTGCCTCAATCTTCTCCACTCCCCAAATTTATCACATGGAGAAAACCAGCTGAAAAATTTGGATCCAGATCTGAACTGGCCTAAAGCTTTAAAAGTTTGTGTCTGCTTCTATTTGCTTTCTTATATTATATGACTACCACTTTATATTTAGCTTCCACAGATAAAATTAAAAGAGGAAAACAAAATAGAATATACATTGAGAAATAAAACCTCATCTGCTCATCTTGTCTTACTGATTTTTGTATGCAAGAGTTTTTGAGATCCTCTAAAATGCACCTAGAAAGCATGTCAGCTGGTTATCTAGATAGGCACTGGACATTAGAAGCCATGAGTCTCTAAATGTAAGATTTCTCAAGGAATCTGTAATTCCACTCACTGGAAGGAATGTAGTCAATGAAAGTATACAGAAATTGGTTTCCTCTGATAAACAGGACCTCTTCAATATTGTAAATAAATTTTGAAGCTCCAGTACCAGTGTTTTTAAATGAATGTGATGATACAGGTTCAAGCTATTGAGTTTTTGTCTGCAGTAAGTGCTTTCAACCGTGCCATAAGCAACAAACAAAATACAGGGATGAGACTCCCTCTGGCAGCCACAGCTCATCTCTACAAGTCCTGTCAAGGAGGAGTTTTTATACCTGCTCAGTGATACCTATACATAAATATTCCGTATATTATACAGATTTATCTTTAAAAAGTAGAACTGAAGAAACCTGACATCCTACTGACTTATGTCCTAGATCCCCAAGTCCTCACCGACGCCTCCTCCATTTCATTCCACATCTCTCCTACTTTTTACAGGGCAAGAGTTTGTGGCTTGCTGAAGCCTCTGAGAGTACTTATTGCCCAAGAAGCTTCTCCCTCTCAGAATGAAATGCACTCATGAAGGCAGGAATCTTTTTCTTTCTACTCTTGTCAAATGCAGATTTTCACAGAACTTGTAGCAACTCAACATCATCAAGACTCCTACTTTATCAAATTAGATTAAAAATGGTCAATAGTTTCAAAGCTACAAACTGATAGATCATAAACCACTTCCACAGGGTACAAAATCAAGACAATGATCAGTACCACAAAAACCATATTTTCACACTGACAGAATAAACTGCATAGCAAACTGATATTTTTTTCTGGATAAAGCTTTCTTTGTAAACAATATTTTATAAAACATTTCTTACTTGGGACATGAGTAAAATGGGCAGACTGGCATAAAATCTCTAAAACCACTTTGCATCTAAATGTATTTTTATGGAAAGTCATACTTTGAAAATATCTACCAAGTATCTTGCAAATTCTTGCTCTAGGTAGAATGAATTTCAAAGTGGTGTGTGGGAAGTATCCATACAGAGAAGAATCCCACATTTATTAGACACTTCCACAGCGCTTTGAGCACTCACTTTATTTTTCTGGATATATATGTATGAGCATGAATATGTTCTGTGACATTATTATGTAGTTCACAAAACTGAATAAGGCTGGAAGATAATATTTTTTATTTATTTAATATAATTTAAC
>JANIJG010005651.1:0-18020 GCA_024611175.1 Megaceryle torquata
AGGGGCTGGAAGAAATTGTTCCTCAGCTCCAACCTCAACCTGCCCTGGGGCAGCTTGAGGCCGGTTCCTCTTGTCCTATAGCTTGTTCCTTTGGTGCAAAGCCCAACCCGCCCTGGCTCCAATCACCTGTCAGGGATTTATGGAGAGTGAGAAGATCTCCCCTGATCCTTGAGCTGTTGATCATCTTTAGGGATTAAAAGACTGAAAATATTTGGAGCTTGAGAAACTGTGTCCCAAACCTCTGCTGCCCCAGCCCTCAGCACTGTGTCTTCAAAGTCACTGTCAATTTACAGTATCAGGTGAAAAATGTGGCATTCTTAGAAAAAAACAAAGAAAACCCAAAAGACAACCAAACAAAAAAACCCCCACCAAAAATAATAAAACCAACCAACCAACCAAAACCCGACAAACAAACCCAAAAAACCAACCCCCCCCCCAAAAAAAAAAAAAAACAAACCCCAAACAAACCAACAAACAAAACCCCTGCATCTGGGAAAAGGAAAAAAAAAAAAAAGAAAAAAAAAAGTTTTTTGCTCCTTTGCCACGTTATAATTGGAGTGTGATGGGGAAGGATGAAGTGATGCAATGAGCAGGGTAGTAGTTGAGAGCTGCATCCCTGGAAGGGGAGGCTGATGACAGGACTGCTGGTAGGACCATCGTCTTTGCGACCAGGGTAACATCATCTGCTTCGACAGCAGGGTAGAGACAGACAGCGAGCCTCTGGGGAGAAGAAAAACCAAAGAAAAACCCAGAAGAAAGAAAAGCCGGTAGTAAAAATCTGAAGCCACCTCTTTCTTCTGTGCCCAGACCCCCCGAAGCGAACCTTTAATCATCTTGGAAGGGAAGCTCTCTCCTGGTGGCAGCAGGACCGTGGCTTCCCGCCTGCAGCCGGGGTTTACACAGTGGTTAAGATCTCAGCTGGAGAAGAAATCTGCTGAGGAGCTGCCTCCGGAGACCTGCGAGCTCCGGGTCCTGATGGATTTTCATGCACGGGAGGCAGCAGCTCTCAACTGAAGCTGAATATTTTCCGAGTATCCAAAGGTTTTGGGGAGTGGATTTTCCTCACCGGGGAAGGCTCTGCCTGCCCCTGAGGTCCTGCAGCTCCAGCCTGCTCGCTGCAGGTGGTCCCCAAGGGCTGGGAAGATTAAAAGTGAACTGCAGTGGAGGTGCTCCAAGTAATTTCCAGTCCCCGAGACCTCCAGGGTTTTTGGAGGATGCTTAACTCTTTCAGGGGAAAAAAGGTGCTCCCAGTGCAGGGCGAGGCTGGGCTCTGCTGCCCGCCTGGAGCAGTGAAGTCCAAAAGAGCTGCTGTCTGAGCCGGCTCGCTGTCCCCAGAGGAGCCCAGCTCCCTTCTCCTGCAGGGTGGCAGGTGGAGGTGGGTGAGAGCCGACCCCAGACCCCATCCCCAGAAGGTACAACGGCTGAGCTGGAGCCTGGTTCGCACATCGAGGAAACAGCAGGGGCAGAGCGCGTGTGGGGGGGACACTTTGAGGAGCAGCTTTGAAGTTTAGCACAGGCAGTCGCTGTTCTGCAGAGCTGCTGGGGTTCTCCTTTCCTCTGCCAGTGCAGAATCAAACAGTTTGCATTCGGCTCCTGGCTGCACAGATACCCAGCTGTTGAATGCAGAAGAATACACAGAATACACAGCCCAGCTTCCCTTTAAACTGTCCAGGTGGCCGTGACCTGGAGAAGCTGAAGCCCTGCTCTTCTCCTCCCCGAGATGTGCTGGATGTGCAGATGGGAGTTTTCTAAACGCTTTTGCAGTAGCTGAGCTAATGCGAAATGGTGGGGTTTTGATTGCCTTTCGTGTGTCCCCCATCCTGCCCCCTGCGCTGCTCCTGCCCATCCCTCACCTCCTGCTCTGCACGCAGCAGAGGCTGCGGACCTGCTGGTGGTTAGAAGATAACGATGGCAGAAGTGCCTGCTTTGAACAGCTCTTTGCCAGAGCCGTGAGTGCTTCGGTGAGCTCAGCTCATTACGGCGTGTTCTCACACATTTCCACTGTCCTCGGACCATCAGCCCGAACAGATCACCCTTCAGCTGCCACCAGGCACTGCCTCGCAGCTCCACAGCCCAAGGCTTGGGTAGCTGCAGCCTGACTCACGCCGTGGCGGAGAAAATCAGTATTTCAGCCACGCTAAATTGGACCAGGAATAACCTGTCTCTCTGTAACAGCGAAGATGCTCCTTGAAAAGATATATTTTAATTGATTCTGGAGAGTGAGTTGGGCTTATCAGGGAGTGGGCAGTGGAGGGAAGAGGAAGGAGTAGATGGGATGAGGAAGGAGGAGATGGGATGAGGAAGGAGGAGATGGGATAAGAAGGAGGAGATGGGATGAGGAAGGAGGAGATGGGATGAAGAAGGAGTAGATGGGATGAGGAAGGAGGAGATGGGATGAGGAAGGAGTAGATGGGGAGGAGTGGAGGGGGAAGAGGAGATGGCTGTTGTGTCCTGTGGAGAGGGTGCTGAAGGCCTGATCCTGCAGGCAGGGCACAGGCAGGGCATGGGCAGCAGGTCTCTGGGAAAGCAGCACCACCAGCAGACTGTGTAGGTCTCACCAGGGGCTATTTCTCCTTCATGGAGCCTGAGGAAGGGCTGTATCTGTGCAGGGCCTTGCTATCATATGTGCACCTAAGGGCTTTCCTTTCTTCTCCTCTTCCTCTTCCTCCTCCCTCTGCTAGCCTTTTCGGCAGCTTCTTCCCAATTCACTGCCCACCCCCGTGTGTGCTGTGGAGCTGTTTTGTCATCTTCAAGAAGGAGCAATTTGCTCTTTCCCCAGGGCAACCCTGTGAGCCAGTGGAGAACGTTTGAGGGAAAACGAGCAGGATCCGAAGCTACAGTGACCTCCTCTGCGAGGCTTTGTGAGTCCTCTGAGCTTGTAGAAGAGATCTTCGGGGGGTTGAACGGGAGATTGCTACGTGCCACTGCAGCTTTTCAAGTGCCTGTGCTGGCAGCAAAGGGAGATGCCTGTGTTCCTGTCTCTTGCTGGGAAGAAAAAGCAACAATGCTCTCTAGAGGCAGAAGAAGTCAAGAAGAGGTTTGCTTTCCCCGGCTCTGCCTTTCACCACGACCTCACTGCTTTTTGCAGCTGTTTATTTTCCACAGAAACAGCAATTTCTGGGCATTTTGGTCTCTTGAATTGTAGCTTGGGTGGTTTTCTTCCCCTTCCTTCCCCTCAGGACAACTTGATATAATTACTGTGGCTGCTCGGAGGAGGACTGGGAGCAGTGGGGAGTATTTTGGGTCAGGGTAGGGTGTATTTTGGGGTCAGGGTGGGGTGTATTTGGGATCAGGGAGGAGCTCTGGGATAAGATGACAAAGTGGGGTGATGGGGAAGGGAGAATGGGCCAGTGGGGATGTGCTGCAGCATGGTCCATCATCCCTCTGGGGCAAGGAAAGTCTTTGGGGCTTGTGGTGGGATCTTAGAAGGAGGAGGTCTTCTAAGAACAGATTAACCCCAGGCGGGGCAGATTCAGCTGTGGGGCTGCACTGAGAAGGTGGAGCCACAAGGAGCCCAATCAGGGACCAACTGTCCCTTAATAAAAGCAAGATGGGGCCCAGAAACTGGTTTGGGAGGGTGTGATTCTCTTCTTCTGGGTAGAGCAGACAGCAGGTTTGTCACTAGCTCACCTAGGGTTTATTTTGAGGTGTGAAAAAGGTGCTGGAGCTCTGGTCCCTGGAGGGGTTTCCAGAGGCGTGTGGGACTGAGCGCAGGAAGATGCTGGAGGAGCTCCTGGGATGCTGTAACCAAGGCTGAAGGAGGCTTTTGTGGGGCAGCTCAGGAGGAGCTGGTTCAGGTGCAGCTCCTGAGGTGCTGGTGGTGGGGAATGTGCTGAAGCTGTGGAGATGTTCTACAGGGCTTGGTGCCTGAGTCTGCAAGAACTGATTAAAAATGGAAGTACCAGCCTGTGGCTGAGCAGTTACAGATGCCATCCTCTGCTCTTCCAGAGACCCCAGATGAGATCTGCATCGCTGCTGTATGCATCAAGTGTTTGAGTCCTCCCCTTGTGATCTTCCAAGGGGGCAGGGGGTCCAAAGGTGATGCTCTGCCCCGTGCAGGAGGGTGTCAGAGGTGATGTACAGCACCAGGAGGTAAGATTTTTGGGGTCCTAATCCAGGGACTTCTTCCTCTGGGGAAGTTTCTTCATGTGGGCTGTTGACCAAGCACAACTCGGCCCCCTGACTTTTGGTCAGTGGGATCCCTTTGTTTATGCTAAGACCATCTGGGCCTGTCCCCCAGCTTGTACCCAGGGCTGGGGAGAAATACAAAGCCCAGAACTCTTCTGACCATCATCAACAACAAAAATATATAAAATCCAAATAAAACAATTATTCTTACTCCTCTGGCCAGTTTCCAGTTCACTTAATTACATTCTCCCAACCCCCCTGCTATCCCATATGTTGTTGTTGATTTTATTAGCTCATGTTGCATATCTTTCAGTACCAGTGGCCCTAAGAATAGCCCAGCCTGCCAAATTAATTGTGCTGCTGAAAAGCTCAGGTTAATGTATAAAATGTACTTGCATCGCCTGAGTAAAGGAAACAAAGCAAATTATATTACTGAGCTGGGCAAATCTCCTGTCCTCAAGTGAACTGGAAGATATGTAAAGAATTGTCTGGACAAATTGTTTCAAAAGGTGCAGGAGGTAACCTGGGCTGAGAGAGGTTGAGCACAAAAATCTGATGTTTGCCTTTTGGAGAAGCTGCACGGGGAGGCTCAGGAGGAGCACGGACACTGTGACCAGTGGCTCTCAGTGCTGGGAAGAGCAGAGCAGGTGGGAGTTCTGCAGAACGTGTCCTTTCACCCTGGCTTTCCCAGACCATTTAATGCCCGTGGTAAATGTGATGACTGGGATTGTGAGGAGCTGGGGGGTTCTGGGCTGTGGCTGCATCTCATTGCTCTGCGCTCGCAGGATTAATGGTGCCTAATACCACTGGACAGCAGAGATGTATTGCTTTAATTTCCTGTGATTCCCATAAATCGGGAGCTATTGTGCAGTTACAGCCCTGTCTTGCAGGACAGCTCAGGGAGGTTGCCCTGAGCCCAGAGAGCACATCAGGAACCAGAGGATGGGGTGATGCTGAGCCCAGAGATCTGGCGAAGCCTTGCTGTGGGTCTGCACCGCCCCGAGGATGAGGCTAAAGAGGCTGGGGGTTGGTGGCATCTGGGATGTTGATGATCTTTGGTTAGGGGATGAGGAGCCAAAGCCCAATTGGATTTTCTACTGCAAGTTCAAATCGAGTTGGTGGCATCACCCAAATGCATGTAGGGTGTCCTCCCTGGCAGCCAGATGGGTGGCACTTCTAAGCTTTCTTTTTATTCCTGTTAATGTTTCTATTGGAAAGCGAGTCCCATAGTTCACACGTCCCAGTATTCAAGATTTTTGGTGCATCTGGACACACGATGGGTGGCTGATGTGCTCTGGTCTCTGGGACCGGTAAAACAGCGGTGCTGGGGCAGGGGGGTTACGTGTGCAGGCTGCAGATACGCGTGAAGGGGGTGGGGAGGGTGGTTTGTGTTAAATTGCACCAGATTAAAGTGTTTTGGGGTGGGAACCCTTGCTCTGGTTTCATCTCCCGGCGTTCTGTGCTCTGTTCAACTCAGTTGCTATGATGTGATTATGGGATCTGGCTGCCTTTGGGACTGGAAGGGATGGTCTGAGCTAAAAGATGGGATTCACAGGCTGTTTTGGGAAGGGGACAGGTAGGGATGGATGCTATGGGAGCATAGGAAATAATGGACGCCTGACGCAGGAGCTATTTTGTTATCTTGTGGGCCTCAGGTCACTGAGTTGATGATGCTGGAGATTACAAACATCCTGGATTTGCATGAAGGCTCAACTATCTCTTGCTTGCTTAAGGCTGACTTGCTTTTTCATCTGCATTTTCCCTACCTCATTAGTGTTGTTACACGGCAGGATAACTAGTGCCTTGTTTTCTCTCTGGTTCTTGAAAATCAATAGCCCCTGCAGCGCTACTACGAGGTACCCAGGCCACTGGTGTCTGTCTCAGCCTGACATGACCCTTTGCCACCCCCCCAAATCACTTTCCAGGGGTGGGTGAGCACTGCTGGGATGCTGGGGAGTCTCAAGGATGGGGGGTGTTGAGATCAGGGGGGATGCTGAGACCAGAAGTGATGCTTTGCTTTCTCCCACGGGCTAATTAGAAGGACAGTGGAAGGAGTGAGGAGCAGAGACTGGTCCCCACGGAGGTGCCTGGGGTGGGGACATGCACAGTGCTAGAATTATGGGGAAATATGAACCAGTGTGGGGCTGGAACCAGCTTGGCAGCACCGTGCAGAGCTGGTGTGTGCCATCCCCAGAGCCAGAGGTGCAGGATGGGCTGGAGGTAGCAGACAGGTCCCTTCTCTGTTCTTTTCTCCTTCAATCACCCATATGCTGGAGCAGCTTCCCTCTGTGCGAGGGAGCCTGAGTGTCACCTCTGCCCCCTCCTTAAGTGCTTTCTCTCCCTGCTTTCTTGCTCCCTGCTTGGCTTTGCTCTGCTTTCAGAGCACAGGCACGTACCTTGGCAGCATTGTGCTTTGTGACCCCTCCTGTCACTCGAGGCTGACGTGTGTTTGCTGCTTACGATATCCACGTGCTGCACGCAGGCTGGTAATTTGGTATTAATTCTTATTTAACTCCAACTCTCCTGGCTGTGTGCAGGAGTCTGTGGTGCTCTGGATGTATTTGGATGATGAGAAGATGGTATATCCAGAGGGATACTGGGGTTTTCCATCAGGCAGTGAGAGCCATCCCTTATCTGCTGCCTGTAACTCGGTTTGATGCACTGTGCTGTCAGCTGTTTAAATCTGATTAGCACAAGTGTTTCTTCCTCTCCTCAGTGATTTGCTGTGTTCTTAATGTGATGCCCACTAATGACAGGGGAAGAAGCTAAACCAAGTTATTTTCCCATCGACTAAATGGCAGCTCGCATTGCTCTTAAAAGCAGCGAGCAGAAGAGGGACCATCCTTCACAGAAGCCACTGGATGGAGTCAATTAATTCTGACTGCCCAGAGCAGGGTAAATGTGGAAAAGGGAGTTGGACATGTGCTGTCACCATCCTGAGAGGAGATGATCTGCTCTTCTTCTGACTGCTGTCAGCCCTGGTGAGGGAAACTCAGAGCTCAGAGGAAGTGCGCTTTGGGATGAGCCAACCTTGAGGGTCACTGGAGACCCATTAATCTCCCCCATTTCTTATGACCATCCACCTTTGTAGCCCTGGGGGATGTTTCCTGGGGGATGTGTTCTGTGTGGTTCCCCAGGCATGGTGCTGGTTGGCTCTCCCTGTGCAGCACGGCAGAGCTGAGGACGTTTGGCCACGGGGCTCAGGACCTCTCACTGCCAAGCAACGCCTTGCCTGGTGACTTGCAAATGTCCTTGCAACCGTTGGAGTGACTTCGGAGCCTGTCTATGCAGCAAAAAGAGAAGCAAGCCCCAGGCCTCCTCCCTGGCTTGCAGAGCTGCGTCATCAGCTATGTGTCTGCAAACTGGGGTGGGAAATGCAAGTAGGATCTCCGCTGCCACGAGCACTGCTCGTCGTTTGCATGCAGAGTGCTGATGTCTAGACGAGGGGAAACGTGGCAGAGGCTTTGAGATGATTCAAGAAAAAAAAAAATAGCCAAGTGCAGGAGCCTGCCCTGCTGCTCTGTGGGAAGCAGGCTACAGCAAGCTTCTCTCTCCATCTTTTTTTTCATTCTTGGTGTGTGTTTTGCTCCAGGATTTACTACACAGAGCCCTTTCAACTGTTTCCACAGGGCTTATTTAATATCTAGAACCTCTGGCAGTTCTTCTTTGCCCTCTATGTTTAGCTGTTTGTTTCCTTGTTTGCTGTTTGTTTTTTTTTACAGGCTGCTCTTATATTTCACTGTGAGCCCTTGAGTGCTTTTGTGGAAGGATCCCACCATATGATCTGTCCACTGTGATAATCATAACCCTCTGCTAATTACTTCCACCATGAATAACTGTGCTAGGCTCCGAAGCATTTCTCCTTTTCTTTATTCTTCTCTCTCCCCCAGTCCTTCCTCCCTCCTGTGCAGCACCCCTATTCTGTGTTCTGATCGTGGATGCTGCTGAAAGGTTGCTCCTTGCTAGAATATCCCGAGTAAATAGTTTAGAAAGCAATCCTGAATATTACACATCCCACAATGAACCCTGATTACAACTCCTAATGGTCCCGTGTCAAGACTCGTGCCGAGTGGCCTGCTGCGGGCTCTGAGATGGCACTTTCCACGATTGATGTCCCACGCAAGGAGGTGATTTCATCCTGCTACAGTCATATTTGTTTTCTACGAGTCTCTCAAAGTTAATGAGACCAATTATTCCAAAGAGCTGAGACTTTAATAGCTCCAGTGTATCACCTCATGTTGAGCTCATCCCCACGTATGAAGCAGGGTAGTGCTTGGGATGGTGATGGCTTGGAGCAGCTCCTTGGAACCCTATTCTTAGCTGTCATCAGAGCAAGGTGAGATGCTTTGCTCTATTATGGACATGGAGCAGAGCCAGGACGGTCCCTGAGGGCACTTGCAATCCTAAAGCGTCACTCTGACACAATCCAGGACACATTTGCTGTAGAATGGGACTCAAGTTGTCACATTGTAAGTAGATGTGAAAGGCTTCTGAAGAGCAAAGCCCACAGAAGAGGAGCAGCATCACACTTGCCTGTTCCTCTGCTCCCATCTGCTCAGAGTGATTCTTCCTGCCTGTATTTCCCTGCTGGGAGGATGCTCAGACAGCTGGGGATCTGGTACTGCTGTCAGCTGTGTGGTGGTGTGGTTTCCTTCATGGCAAAGGCTGAAGAGTAGAGCCTTGTGACCTTCCCACCCAAACCTTCCCTGGGGCTCCATTTGGAGACTTAAAACCTTTTTTTTTCCCCCACCCTGTTTCCATGAGCTGTGACTTAATCAGGATGTTAATTTTAACCTTTTCTTATGTTCCACTGTGCTGGACTCCCCAAAACCCTGACACCCCGTGGGCATCCCTTGTGCCTTAATGTTTTTCCCCCCTCAAACTTTCCCGTGTCACTTTTCCTAATGGTGCCAACTCAAATCCTGGTGCTCAGCAAATGACTTTTCCACATGCTGGGATTAATAATTAATATCAGGCATCTATCAGCTGGAAACTTCACTGTCCAAAGAGGGATAATGCAGGTGGGCAGCTGCTGACTGCTGGTGGAGCATCTCTCCTGGAGCATCACGTCACAGTGTTGGGGAAAAGCTGAGTGATGTGCTGGGTATCAGTGGGTATCTGGGAAGGATGCAGGTAGTGATTTACCCCTGCCTTGCCTGCTGCCAGTGCCTGTTTTTTTGGGAGAAGGGTACAAGGGATGGGGTCCAACCTCCCAGGGTGTTGCTGGGATATTGGGAAGTCAATGGGACAAGTGGTAGAAGGGAAGAACCTCTAAGGCTCTTTCCAGAAGAGCTGCTGCTTTCCAGGCACTGCTGCTGTGACTCATGGGATTAGATCACAGCTTTTGTAGGTTTTGTTCTACTAATTTAGATGACTCGTTTGTTTTCCAGAGGTTTTTTTTTTTTGGAGAGCCTGTCTGTCTGCTGTTTCTCAGAGAGGTTTTTCAATGCCACCACGATGTCCTCTAATGCTGGAGCAGCCCAGTGAGACCCACCATGAGAGCAGAGCTGTCCTGCCATGGCAAGACACAGAGCATGAGGTTTTTTTGGTGTCTGATATGTGGAGGACGGGACCCCTGAAAGAGAAGATGCAAAAGCGCTTTGCTTGAAAAAATATTCAAGTGAGAGCTGATGATGACTTGAAGTCTTTCTGAATTACTTTTCCCTGTGTGGGAAAAGTATATTTTTATATAAAAATATATTTTTATAACTGGTAAGAACAGAATAAGCATCAGCCTGCTGGTGCCATGGGTGAGTTCCCTTCAGCAAGGAGTACGGCTGCCACCACAGAGTAGTGTTTCATCTGGCAACAATCTGGTGCAAAATAGTCATAAGAATATAAATGTTGTTTGCACAAATGAGTGCAGAAAAATTATGTGAAGTGGCAAGAAACCCATTGTTTGGAAACACCCTTTGCTTCCTCAGCACCTGCTCGGGTCCTCTGGCATGTGATGTTTCTTACTCTGAGCCTCAAGGGAAGCAAAGATTGAAAAGCAGGTTGTCTACCATGGAAAGAAGAAATGTGTCTCTAGGCTCAATATATTAAGTCCACATTTGCTTTCTGCTGTGGAAAGGATGAGGTTGCCCCTGGGGCTGTGGGAACCTCTCTTTGTGTCTCTGACTCTTGCTGGGCAGGTGGCCAGGGCTGCTGAGGATGGGCAGCCTAAATCTGGCTGTTGCTCCCAGTCACCACTGCAGTGGTGCTTTCTGCTTCAACCAGTAAAAACCATCTGCCTGGTGCTTTTCCTGGTGGAAACTGTCTGAGAATGCTGCTGTAAGAAAAATGCTGTTACACAGAAGTGATGCTTTTGAATGGGAGCTTTCAGTTCTTTCCATCAGCTACTGCTGCCTTGTTAAGTACCAGTTACTAATTAGCCTTCAAGTCTCATTAAAATCCTAGTGTTGTTTTTTTTTTTACCTGCAGAACTTTTGTAAATAGCCTTCATTCTGGTCTTTAATGCACATTGATTGAAGTATTTATTGGATGCCACTTATGCAGCTCTGTGCCTGGGTTCATTTTCTTCTCAAGACATTTATTAAACTGCTGCTCAGAATTACTCCAACCCATCTGGCACATTAAGTGTTTGTGCGGAGTGTACCCGACTTTTCCATCCACTTCCTCGATTAATATTAAATATTCAAGGGAATTGAATTATTTTTTCTTCTCCTTGCCATCTGATCTCCCTAGCAGCTCTAAGGGTGTCTTTGGGTTAAGATGTGGCTCTAGCAGGGGAGCGTTAGGCTTAGAGGTGAGTGCTGGAGGTGAGATTGAGGTGCCTGGTTCTGCACAGCAAAAGATTGTGGCAGGCACGTGGCTTCAGCAATGGGCATCTTACAAACCATGGATGTCAAAGTCAAAAGATGTTACTCCACCCTATTCTGGCATAGCAGGGGAGGGTCTGCTGGAGGCAGGGATTTAAATCTGCCCTGCTACCCGTGTTGGCTCCCAGAGCTGTGTCCCCAGGGAGGAGTGAGGATGTGAAGGATTAGAAGGAGCTCCCTGGGCAAAGCTTTGTGGGGAAGCACTTGTACAGAACCTGTCTGCATTAGGTGTGACAGCAACATGATTTTACTTCTGTAGTCAACCTCAAAAAACCCCACCAAAAATGAGAACAGAAGATGTCACTTGCCTGGTGATTATTCAAAGCAGGCTAAGCCCTCTGTCAGCAGCAAAATCAGGGTTAAGAATGAATTTAAGTGGCAGTAACGTATTCACAGTGGGGTCGAGGGCTGGAAGGGGGTTATTAGTTCTGAAGAGGATTTCTTGCAGTAAAGAGGGGATGTGGCTTTACAGCTCTTCCTGACAGGTAGGAAAAGGTGCTTTGTGGACTCTGTCCACCTGGAAACAGAAATAGGAGGTACTGAAGAAGAGGGCTTACAGCAATTCTTACTCTGGGATGTTGTACTGAGTGTTCCAAGGAGTCTTTATACCAGCATCGTGGCTTGAAATGTTGCTCAGAAAACCTTGCTCTATCTATTACCCTTTCCCCAAGAAGAAAAGCAGCAAGTGTTTATGGGAGGTGAAAGCACACGGTGGTTTTTCCCCTTGGAGGTGACTGTGATCCAGTGTGTGCTGCTGTGCAGGCTTGCAGGGTGGCACGGGGCTCACAGGGGACAGGGCTGCTGCTTGTACCAAGCAATTGATGTATCTTCCTGGTGCTGCCAGATAAGGAGGATGCTGAAGGTGTGAAGGCTGTGCTGGAAGGGGGGCTCACACTGGAAGCACCCCTCTGATAGCTGGTGGAGATTGGTGAGGGCAGCTGCGGTCTCTGTGTGCCATGGTGCAGCTGGGATGCCCTACCTGCAGCTTCCAGGAGATCTTGCCCCTGCTGGAAATGTTTTGGTGGCCATCTGGCTTTGGACAGCATCTGATGCAGATGCTGGAAATACCTGCTAGCCCAGGGCTGTGTTAAGGAGTCGCTGCTGGGGAGCTGAGCCAGGGGTAACAGTGCTGTGCTGTCAGGGCTGTGCTTTGGCCTTGGGTTGTGAAATATCCCCATCCCTCCCAGCAACCAGACCAGGCAAAACAAAGTGTTTTTGTCAAGAATTTGCATCCGTGGTCCGGGTGGCTGCTGCTGCTGCAGGGATGTATCACATGCACAAGGAGCCCGTGTTTTCCTAATGAACCATCTGCTCAAAATCCTTTTCCTAAGGAATAACAATGACCCAGTCTGGCCAAACCAGTGATGTCAGTGGTTAAGGTCTGACTCAGTTTGGCCCAGCTTGGATACCTGGGAGGTGGAGCAGTGGTTAACAAATGCTCCCTCCCCTTCGTGGGACTGCTATGGGGATGCTCTGGGGGGGTTAGGGGGGAACCTATTCCCCAGCCCATGGGAACTGGAAGCGCTCTGCTCCCAGAAAACCTCAGCAGCTGCTTAAAAGGAAAGTCTCAAACCCAGCTTGTGTTTGGAGAGTCTGAGAAGGGTTTTCAGGAGGTGGTGGGTCTGGGCCCTGGTGTCCAGTCAGAGGTGGCGGTGCCATGTGTCCAGTGGGTCTGGACAGGGTGCAGGGTCAACCATGCTCTTCAGCTCAGCCAGCCAGCAGCTTATGAAATTATAACAAGAGAATTGTGCAAACACTAAGCAAAATTGGCATTGGAGTACTTTCTACAAAGTACTTATTTTGCCAGTTCCTAAGGAGCAAGATCTTAGAGGAAACAGAAGAATAAAACAAATCAAAATCATTAAAGCAAATATTCCCCTACTTTGCAAATGAGTCTGCAGCCTGGATCAATGCACTTTTAATTGGATTCTGAAGTCCCAGGACATGCTCAGTGAGGAGCAGTTGGTGAACCTCTTTGTTTTCATTAAATGTGCCTGAATAAAAAGAGATAAAAGAGGGAAGGGAGCACTGAGGGGAGGAGGTGGAGGTGAGGGAGAATAGCAAAGCACCTGGAAGCAGTGAGTGAGTGGTGGTCTCCTGGCTGAGATGCGCTGCTGTGGTTTGCGTAGTAACGGGTCCTGCTGGTGGTATCTCCCTGCTCTGCTCCATCCTTTCCCTGGGCACCCAGAGCAGTTCCTGGCCCCTTTCTCATCTCAGTTTGCCAGCCCCTGGGGAGGAGATGCTGAAATGTTTCATGTATTTTTTGTTTATTGTGTTTTGGATCATTTTGGCACTGCCAACTGACCCTCTTTTCCTGCTTTGCTGTCTGTAGGGCCAGGCTGGTAGGCAGGGAAGGGATTGTGAGTGGCTGAGGAGAGGAGCTGCCCTCGGCGAGTCTTCTGAAGTCCTGGGCTGTGTTTATACCAGCTACACGATGGCAGGAGCAGCTTTTGTGATTTCCAGCTTTCTGTGACTGAGGCAGCAGGAATAAGTCCAAGTTCCCTGGCAGTAACGTGGCCATAATTCTCCAGACCTGTCTTTTGCTAACTGGTGCATCCAGAAGAGGCAAAGACTGTCAAAGCCATCAGATCTTCTCAGGAGCTGCTCAGTGCAAATGCAGATCCTTGAATGTTGTGGGTGGTTCTGCTTCAGACAGCCTGTGATGTCTTGGTTTCCGTGACTTCTTAACAAATTTCCTCTTGGGAAAGGAATAGAACTGAACTGGCCCTCTTCTTCCTCCTCCTCATCATACCAGGGTGGCAGAGCTGAGATACCACTGTGGGAGTGGAGAGGCTGAGCTGAAGCTGTGGGCTCACCATGTAGCTGAGCCGGTTATTCCTTGAGTGCTGGGGTGGGAAAATCATTTCCCCTGGTCCTTCTCCAGCCATATGCTTTTAGTCCTGAATTCCAGAGCTCCTGAGCTGCCAGATCTAACTTTTTTTTTTTTCTTATTGCAGCTTGCACTCATTCAGCCTGGAAAACTGTTTTTTTTTTTTTAATTGGCTCTTTTGAGGTATTTAACAGTTCAACTTGATGATTTGAAGTCTTTTCCAACCTAAATGAATCTATGATTTACAGCCTAATGCTGACCTGCACACCAGCCCTGCCAAAATCTCCCTCCTCCCCCTGGGGCTGAAGGTGGGAAAGGATAAAAAGGATCCTGATGTTTCTGTCCAAGCTCTGCTGACACAATCCCAAGACCTTTGTAGCTTTTAGCCCTAAATGAATATAACTCCCCCCTCCACCCCCTCCGGGGGCAGTTTCTGCCTGCAGAGAGATGCTGTGGGAACCAGTAAAGCTGAGAAATAGAAAAAAAAAAAAAAGGTGATCGTGGGCTGGGGTGGGTGATGATGGTGAGTTGTGCCAGGACTGAACTACAAGGACTTGGTGAAGAAGGGGCTCTTCACTGAGCAAACAGCATCTGCTGGTGACCCACGCGGTCCTTGCGCCAGGCACTGGGAGCCCTTGAGCACTGTCATTCATCTCAAGGGTGGAAGGTTTTTCCAAGCCCCTCACGAAGTCATCTCAATGCTATTTCTGGAGATCGTTAGGAGCTCTCGGAGTTTGGCTTTGTCTCTTACACAGCCTGATTGAGGGGAGATGGGGCGGGACGGAGTCACGCACGGGTGCAGGCGCACGCTTATCGGCGGAAACGCAGGATATAAGATTCACGTAGATCCAAACAAGGCCATAGAAATGCAAATCAGCCGCGTCCTGCCTCATTAACATGCTTCAGAACCTGCCTTCGCTGCTGTCGGCAGGAGCCACATCTCCCCTGGGTCGCGCCGGGGATGCGCGTAGAGCCGCGGTCCTGGCGTGCGGTGGGGGATGCGGCTCCACGGCTTTTATTTTTGAGGGAAGAATCTTAGATTCTGGCCAAGATTTTACTTTGTCATGGACTCAGGGTGGGTGTGAAGTCAGAGATTGTATCAGTGTGCATGTGAAATCCTGAATTCCTGCCCAAAAAGGACCTTGCTTGTGTCTCTGGCGATGCCTCGAGATGCTTCTTCTCAGGAGGGGGATGTTGAGCTCATTCAGTGCCGTGCTCCTCCGTGCTTGGTTCCCCTCTTCTTCTCGTGGCATTTTGTTGCTGAAAATAACAGGAAAAAGCAGGAGGAAAATAACCCCCCAAGCTTTCTGCTGTTCAAAGGGAATCTCTGCGTTTCGATGCCTATTTTGGAGATATCTGCAGCTCCCTTCCCACCACTTTCTCTTCCAAGTCCCCAGGGACCCGACATCCCAATTTTTGGTGAGTCTGAGCAGCGGTTCCTCCGGCGCAGCCCTGCCTGGTGCAAACGTGTTCGCTCTGCCCAGCCCAGCCCCGTTTTCCTGCTGTTCATAAACAAAGCCATGCAGAGCTACCGTGCAACTGCAGAGGCCTCCGGAAACTGCTTTTTTTTTCTTCCCAAAATATTAGAAGACGGTGTTTAGCAATACTAGTGCTTTCTGCGATGGGAGTGAGTGACAACAGCATCTCCCGGTGAGAGACACGAGCGTCGTATTTCAGACAAAAGGAGACATTTCCATTCCGCCAAGAACCGCAACCTGTATTTTGCAAGTTAAATTGCTCCGATCTGATTGAAATCCACCTGGCGATGAGCTCGTTATTTAGTGACACGCTGCTCCAAATTACACACCCGAGCCTTTTGATATTCCGAACTGACTCGCGTATTAGAAACTAATGCTTAAGAAGGGCAAACACTCAGCGTGCTGACAGCCCCAGAGTTCGCTGCCACCCCCTTCACTAAGGCAGAACTTTTGGGGGAGCGTGGGGAAGCCTCGAACGATGCATTCCCCGAGGCTGTGAGGACCCAGGGGAGCGTGCACGGGAGAAAACCACGTTTCGGATCTGCTGGCCCTGGTGATTTTTCGTAGCGTGGGCGGCGGGCGAGCGTGTCTGGAGCTGGCAGCGGGGGTGGAGGCGGTGGAGAGCCCTCCTCCATCTGCGTTTGGATGGGAGCCTGGGGGTCCCTTCCCAGGTTTTGCAGGCAGTTGTGTCTCCCTCAACTCGCCAAGGCAACAGAAGGGAAAATTAATCACAAAGCAGGCACAAGCCCCTCGCTGTGGATGGGGCTGATCGGTACGATTTCCTACACTGAATTTTAAGCACTTCCATCGGGTTTTTTTCCTCTCTGCGAGTAGATCCCTGAGACAGGGATCACAGCCCATCCCTGTGTCCCCACCTCTGCTGAGCAGGATCCTGTCTGGAAGCAGCTCCCTGTCCCCAGTTCCCATTTTCTCCCCACTTTATTGCTGGTTTCTGGTGCAACCCGCCCTCCCAAGAGCATCACTTCTGTGGAGCTGCTGGTTGCAAAAGGAGATTTGCCACTGTACCCTGCTTATGTGCCTTTGCTTCCAGGCCCTTGTAGGTTCCCCCAGGTCCTCCTGGCCAGGGGAGCACCCAATGCAGAGGGAGAAATCCCTGCTGATGGGTAGCAAAAAATGTGTCCTCATTCCACACTCTTTTCCAAGAGCAGTGATCCTGTCAGGACACTGCAGCCCAAATTTCTGGGTTGGGTAGAGAGGAAGTTTTCTTCTCCCTTACTGTTCCCATCTGGAAAATTGATCGTGGGGATATCACCAGCTTGCAGCTCCCAAAGCCCAGGAGTCAGCTTCTGCACCCCACCGTGGCTTCACTCAGAGCCAGGTTTGCTCCTGACAGGCTTCATCACCTCTGTAAGCTGCCTCTCTCAATCATGGCAGTTAAAATATACCTCACAGTGAGAAGTGCCAGGAGGAAATTGAAATGTTTTTCCTCTTTTCTAATCAAAGTTGAGGTCTTTTTCATCCAAATGTGTTCCTGAGATCTGGAGTTTTAAGAAACTACAGAAGAACTCGGTGCTCAGCAGATGTCAGGGAGCACTTGGTGCAGTGATCTGCCTCGCTGGTACTGCTGAAACCTCATGAAATCACTGGAAACAGGCCAGGATGGTGTCCCACTCTCCTTTCATTTCCCTTATTTATTGCACAGAAACTTCACCCTTGTTTTCTGTATCCTCCCTTTCTGACTTATTGCTTCAGCATGTGGCTTCTGGGAGCCACAGATGGACAAACGGTCAGAGGTCACCAATCTGCTCATCGTAGCGCAATAAAGAAGCCCAACTGGACTTGCCCAGTGTATTTATTGATTTTGGTAGCGACTGCACCAGGACCTGCGTGAGAAAGGACCGTGCTGCTGGAGTGGAGCTTCAGGTACATGTGGGGCTGGAGATGGTGACCCAAAATTAGAAGGTTGTGTGGTCACAGGCAGGGGATGTGCTGGGCTTTTCACGTGGATCTCTCTGCTCTGGTGGGCTTGGCCACTGCTGCTAAAATGAGATTTAGCATTTCTCTCACCTCCTGTAGTTTTATGTGAGATGCACAAGACAAATCTGGAGCAGTTGGCAGCTCTCCTGAGGGGACCTGCCATTGAGAAAACCCAGTTTTGAAGGAAATGGGCGCAGAAGAACTGCCTGTTTTAGACAGCTGCTCATCAACTTAATAGCAATAAATGAACTCCCAGGTGGTCTTAATGCTGTCTTTGGGATGTCCCTGTGCTGAGAAGCTGCTTGGGTAGTTGAGTTTATCTCTTTTCTTTCTTACTGGTGATTAGACTTTTAAAATAGCCTCTGTTTCCCCTGCAGCTCCAAGGCTGGATGGGTTGGAAGTCCCAGGCAGTCCCTGAGCTTTGCTGTGCAGTTGTTATAGCTCAGCCATAAAGGGAGAAAAAAAAATGTGTCTAACTAGCAAATGCACCAGCTATAGCTGTAGATAAACCTCTCGGCCAGTGTCACTGTATGTAAGCCCTGTCCTAGTTTAAACATAGAGCCTGCAGCCCCCATCCCTTTTGGGCTTGAGCTACAACTCTTGGCAGCATCCCTTCAGAAATACAGGCTGGTTACACCTGCGGGAGCACTGAGAGCCTTGTGCAGGGCAGCACCCCCCAGCTCAGGGGTTGTTTTTTTTTTGGAGGGAGCATCTCCCACAGAGTCCCAGGATAGTGGGGGTGGGAAGTGCCCTCTGGAGATCACCTGGTGCCACCCCCCTGCTCCACCCAGCAGGGGCACCCAGAGCAGGGGGCCCAGCAGCGCA